>JADRCC010574344.1:16222-28996 GCA_019843855.1 Hylomyscus alleni | reverse complement strand
CCCCCCAGAGCACCCAGGGACTAAACCACCAACCAAGGAGGGATCCATGGCTCCAGCCATATATGTAGCAGAAGATGGCCTTATTGAGCATCAGTGGGAGGAGAGACCCTTGTTTCTGTGAAGGGTAGATGCCCCAGTGAGGGGGAACTTGAGGGTAGGGAGGCAGGAGTGGGTGGATGGGTGTGAGAGCACCCTCATAGATGCAGGGGGAGGGCAGATGGGATAGGTATTTCCAGGAGGGAGACAAAGAAAGGGGATAACATTTGAAATGTAAATAAAGAAAATATCCAATTAAAAAAATAAAAATAAATAAAGGAAATTCAAGTGTTGAGAATTGTTCAGAACTAATGAGACCTACACTGTAAGCGTCAGACAAAATGCTTAATAAATTAGACAAAACACAGGAAAAAAATATCAGTCAGGCCTGTAGGCATTGATTTCACTATTATCCATGTGACCAAAACCAAAAAGGAACTGACTCCTGAGATGTGCCTCTTTTCCTCATACCGATGAAGGTTAGATTGATCAATCCAGAGTTGGGAAATAGTTAAGAAAACTTCGATTTTGGGGAGTCACTTAAGTATATTATCATGTCATCAGCAAATAATGATAATTTGACTTCTTCTTTTCTAATTCGTGTCCCTTTGATCTCCTTTTGTTGTCTAATTGCTCTGGCTAGGACTTCAAGTACAATATTGAATAGGTAGGGAGAGAGTGGACAACCTTGTCTAGTCCCCGATTTTAATGGGATTGCTTCAAGTTTCTCTCCATTTAGTTTGATGTTGGCTACTGGTTTTCTGTATATTGCTTTTACTATGTTTAAGTATGGGCCTTGAATTTCTGATCTTTCCAAAACTTTTATCATGAAGGGATGTTGGATTTTGTCAAATGCTTTTTCAGCATTTAATGAGATGATCGAAACTCAAGAAGGAAAACCAAAATGTGGACATTTCATTCCTTCTTAAAAGGGGGAACAAAATACTCATGGAAGGAGTTGCAGAGACTAACTATGGAGCAGAGACTGAAGGAAGGACAATCCAATCTGTTATAACTGTCTCCTGAGAGGCTCTGACAGTACCTGACTAATAGAGAAGTAGAGGCTCACAGCCATCCATTGAACTGAGTACAGGGTCCCCAATGAAAGAGTTGAGAAAGGACCAAAGGAGTTAAAGGGTTTGCAGCCCCTTAGGACGAACAACAATGTGAACTAACTAGTACCCTCAGAGCTCCCAGGGACTCAACCATCAACCACATGGTGGGACTGATTGTTCTGGCAGCATGTGTATAGTAGAGGAATGCAAAGCTGATCATCAATGGGAGGAGAGACCATTGGCCCTGTAAAGGTTCTGTGCCAGGGCCAACAAGAGGGAGCAGGTAGGGTGGCAAGCAGGGGGAGGGGGAGGCAACAGGGATTTATTCTTGTTTTTTTTTTGTTTTGTTTTGGTTTTGGTTTGTGTTTGGGTTTGGGTTTTTTTTGGAGGGCAAACTGGGAAAGGAGAAACCATATGACATGTAAATAAAGAAAATATCTAATAAAAAAAGAGAAAACTTCGAAACAAATGCTCTTCATATTCTTTTTGACGTGAGATAAAGTGGGCTTCTGTCTTTTCATAATAACTATGAAAAATCTAATCTGGATGTGTTTCTGCTGGCACTCAATTTCCAAGAAGTGCACAGGCCTCTCTTATATGTCAAATGGATATGATTTGTCTAACATTGTGGTTAATAATCCTCTTTATCCACTTGACTGGGATTAGAACTAAGTAGACAACACATCCCTGGGCATGCCTGTGAACAATTCTCAGAGAGATATAGCTAAGACTTGTGGGTAGCATCAGAGACAGGGTCTTGACTAAATGGAAGGCTAAAAGGGAGAAAAATAAAACCAACGTTATCAGCTCAAGACAAAAAAAATGAAAGGCCATCTAGTTGGAGATGACAGAGGTATTGAGAAAAAGAAGGAAATGTTCTTAAACAAACCTTGAGTTCTAAAAATGTTGAGCTTATTGCTGGTTTTATGAAGTCATAAAGAAGTTGTCAGGTCAAGCACATACACTGTAGGTAACTTAAGAATGTTTGAGCTTCAGATAAACAAATTTGTTTTAGTGTGTGTATGCCCCCTGCTGTATTTTTCTGGCATTTATTTATTATAGAGTTTATCATTGATTGTATTTTGCATATAAAAATATCATCAGAGGTGGGAGGGGTGTTATGACTGTGTAGGTACTTATTTAGAAGTAGACTAACCACATGGCATTTTAAACATAATTATTACGTGTCCTTTGAAATTTTTAAACATGTATCCTGTTCATATCCATCTCCTATCTTCCTCCTCAATTTACCCTGCCATCCCTCTTAAACTCATTTTTCTATCAAATTTACTTCTCTCTTTTTTTTGTTTGTTTGTTTTTTCGAGACAGGGTTTCTCTGTGTAGCCCTGGCTGTCCTGGAACTCACTCTGTAGACCAGGCTGGCCTCGAACTCAGAAATCCACCTGCCTCTGCCTCCCAAGTGCTAGGATTAAAGGCGTGCGCTTTACTTCTCATTTTAACTTTATTTTCATCATTATTTTTAACCCCAGAGCCTAATTAGTGCTGCCCACATGCACATGGATGTGAGATCATATATAAGGCATTCTAGCAACTTACCAGTCACCAAATTTCTAATGAAAAGTGACTGTCCCTCCTCCAGCATCCATCAACTTCCAGTAGCTCCTCTGATAGGGGTGGGCCCTCAGTAGTCTTTCTTATCCACTCTGAAATTCTTAACTGACTTGACCTTGTGCAATTCTTGTGCAAGTTACTATGGTTTCTTTATGGGTTCATGTACTAGATCTACACAATTCATCGGGAGGACAGTATTTTACAGAATTCCTATCCATTCTCTAGATCTTACATTCTTATATCTTCTGCGATGTGCTCTAGTACCTTAGAGTGAGCAGCAGGTTTGTATAAATGTTCTGTATATGATCTCTGGCTGAGCACTTATTGAGTCTCAGCACCACCCATCATTAACTACTATCCACCGCAGTAAGAACTTTCTTTGACCTAGGTTGAGAGCAACACAAATCTATATGACACAAAAATATTTGGAGGCCATTTGGCAGTAGTACTATTAAGCACAACAACAGCTGTAGATTTCCCCAGGGCCCATGACCTCCATAATAAATTGGCTTTGACTGTGTTTACAGGATCAGTCATGAATTCCCTCCAGTGGAGCAGGCCTTAAGTCTAACCAATGAAGCATTGGCTATACCTATAAGCAGTCTTAAGTCCAACAAATAGAGCATTGGTTATCCCTATAAGCAGTCTTCCCGCTAATGTACCAGTGGGTCTTATCTGGCAAGATGGTATTTGTTAAATGACAAAAAATGATTCAGTACTAGTTACAATTCTGGAGGATAATCTTTTAGAACAATGGTTAATAAATTTTGTTCATAATGGGAAAGCAGATATGTATTCTTATGTTTGAAGTAATATGGTCTCTAATGACTTAAACATATACTATGAGACAATGAAAGCATCCCTGAGAGAACAGAGCTGCTTTCCAATAAAACTTTATTCATAGCAATTGGCTGAGAACTCATTATCTTGCCTTTCTAATTTCTACTTTTTTTCCAATAAAGATTTTTATTGTTTTTGTTATAAAACTGCATTGGGGCTGGCATGTTGTTTCTATGGGTAAAGAGACTTACCACACATCCTAGAGAAATGACTTAAATCCACAGAACCCATATAAAGATAGAAGAAAAGAAATGACTCCATTTGGTTGTCCTCTGAGCTCCACATGAGCTGTGGGACAGGCACCTTCACTACTCTGAAAAAGAGTAATAAATAAAATACTTTGTACAAACAAGAAAAACCAAATAACCTAATCAACAAATGGGCAAAGGCCTAGATAGTTTTTCAAAGAAGACATATAAATGATTGGTGAATCTATTAAGATATGTGCAACACTGTAATTGGAGAAATGAAAGGAAAACCCTAACAAAATCGTTCACTACACTCATTAAAATGATTCTTTTAAAATTAAGAAAAATGTAATTAAATAAAACAAAAACCCAGAAATCCTTTTGTCTTGGTAAAATGGAGATAAATTGGAACCATGTGCACTGATGCAGTGGGTATGCAGAATGGAGTAGGCACTAGGAAAACAGATAATGTTTCTTGAAGGGAAATTGACCCAGACTTACCACCTAAACAGAAAATCCTGCTCCAGAGAGCATATACAAAGAACTAAAAGCCAGGATCCAATAGTTACTTTGAATATTTTATATAATATATTTCAATAACATTCTTTTCCCTCCCCCTAACACTTTCTAGATCCTTCCCACCTCCCTCCCTACCGAACTTAATGTTTTTCCTCTCTCTTTTAAAATAACAAATAAAACAACAACAGAAATAACAAAAGTCAAAATAGACAGAGAACCTAAAAGAATAAAAACAAGACAGAAGAAAAACAAATAAAAACAAAGCAAAACAAACAGTGGACCAATAACGGAGTCCATTTTGTCCTACAGGCATTTGTATATCTATTATGGTAATAAAAGTTATTCACAATAGTCCAAAAGTTAGAAGTAAGTCAGATATTTGTTAACAGATCAATGGAAAACCTGCACACATGCATACAATTTTTGATGATATTCTAATGCTACCAAAACAATATATCTGAAGGAAACCAACTTGAAGGGTAAGTATTTCAGAGTGTTGAGTTCCTGGATGCTTTCAGTCCCATGGCAAAGTGGAACATCATAGACTGAGGATAAGCAGAGGGCAGCTGCTCATCTCATGTCAAACAAGAATGCTCATTCATGTTCACAGTGGAGCTCCTTCTCTCAAGTCCAATAAGCATAGCAATCCATCAATGGGTTAAGCCCATTCATGAGCCTGGAGCTTTTATAATCAGATCACCAGTGTGTGAACGTTGTTGCATTAGGAATCATGTCTGCAAAGCATAAGCCTTAAGGGTGTCATTCCAGATGAGGATCATGTAAGAATAGGACTTGTCTCGAGTTTCAAGGGAATTAAAATTGTGTTATATATTGATATATTGACATAGATTGACCTTGAAAACACTGTGATAAATGAAATAAGCCAATCACAACAGGACATACGTATAACTCCACATACATGGGAGACTGAGACTAGGTAAACAGGATTTATCAGCAAAGGATATATTGTCTGGAGATGGTAGACAAAGGTTTAGAACATTGCTCCTTAGTGAGTACAGAGATTCAGCCTGGAAAATCAAAAACATCCTGAACATCTTCAGATAGTAGCAAGAGTTGTGTAAATGAATCTTCTTTTTTTTTTTTTTAGATATTTTCTTTCTTTACATTTCAAATGTTGTCCCCTTTCCTGGTTGCCCCTCCAAAAACCCCCTATACCTCTTCCCTGGCTCACCAACCCATCTTAACTACATGAACTGTGTACTGGAAAATGGGGGAGATAGTAAACCTAACCTGTTTTATGTTATAACAAGGCTGTCTGTAAAGGATCACATGAGTAACCTGAAACCATGAGTGAGAAAATGTTTCCAAATCAGAAACTATTTGTCCAAATTTGTCCACTTGTAGAAAGTCCAATAAATCTACATAGGATTAATTAAGACTTGCAAAACTTGCCCTGAGCAGCCTGCTATCCCAGGGAAACCTCACCCCTTCCCAACACCTACTATAACAAGAACATCCAGGAACCAGAATAATCCAGATGGCCAAAGGCCCTCAAAAGAACACAATCAACAAAAGCCAGGGCAGTATGACACCTCCAAAGCACAGCTACAGTAAGCCCTGGGTATTCTAACACAACAGAAATAAAGCCAGTCTTTTATAAGGATGATAGAGGCCTTTAAAGAGGAAACAATAAAATTAGATCAGCTAACAGAATGGATGGGAAAACAGGATCGATCATTCGGCTGCACACAAGAAGCATACCTCAGCGATAACAATAGACATTACCTCAGACTAAAGGGCTGGGAAAAAGTTTTCCAAGCAAATGGATGCAAGAAGGAAGCTGGAGTAACCACACTCTAATATCTAATAAAATAGACTTTCAACCAGAATTAATCAAAAGAAAGGGAAGGATACTTCATATTTATCAAAGGGAAATCTACCAAGATGATATCTCAATTCTTCGCATCTATGTCCCCAAAACAAGGACACCCACATTTGTAAAGAGAAAAAAAAGATTCCACAAAATAGAATACTGAAAAACTCATTCTAGGAGACCTCAGTCACCATGATACCTAATCCATACAAAGGTTCAACAAAGAAAGAGAACTTCAGACTGATTGCTCTTATAAACACTGATGCAAAAATACTCAATTAAAAACTGAACCCAGAAACACCTCAAAGACATTATCTATCAAGATCACATAGGCTTCATTTCAGGGATACAAGGATGATTTAATATATGAAAATCCATCAATAAAATCCATCTATATAAATGAAATGAAAGAATAAAAAAATCACATGATAATTTCATTAGATGCCGAAAAATCCTTTGATAAAATCCAACACCCATTCATGGTAAAGGCATCAGAGAATTCAGTGATACAGGGAACATATCTAATCATAATCAAGGTAATATACAGTGAGCTAATAGCCAACATCAAAGTAAATGGAGAGAAACTCAAATCATTTCCACAAAAATCAGAGACAAGACAAGGCTGACGACTCTCTCCCTATCTATGCAATACAGTACATGAAGTTCGAGCTGGAGCAATAAGACAACTGAATGTGATCAAGGGAGCACAAATTGGAAAGGAAGAAGTCGAAGCATCACAATTTGTAGATAATATGAGAGAATACATAACAGACCCTTAAAATTCTACTGGAGAACTCCCACCACTGATAAACACCTTTAGTAAAGTGACTGGATACAAAATTAACTCGAAGAATTCAGTAGCCTATCTTTATACTAAATGATAAACATATCAAGAAAGAAATTAGGAAAACAACACTTTTAACAATAGCTATGGATAATATAAAAATATGTTGGTGTAACTCTAACCAAGCAAGGTTCTGTATGACAAGAACTTCAAGTCCCTGAAGAAAGAAATTTAAAGACGATATCAAAAGATGGAAGCTCTCCCATGTTCATGGATAGGTGGAGTTAACATAGTGTAAATGGTCATCTGACCAAAACCAATCTACAGATTTAATGCAATTCCCATCAAAATTCAAACACTATTTTATATAGAGCTTAAAAGATCAATTCTCCACTTCATATAGAAAAACAAAATACCAAGAATAACCAAAACAATCCTGAACGATAACAGAACTTCAGGAGGAATCAGCGTCCCTGACCTCAAGGTGTATTGTGAGCAATAGTGATAAAAAAAATGCATGGCATTGTACAGAAAAAGACACGTTTGACCCGACCCGCGGGTCTCAGTAATTACGGGGCACGAGGGGGACCATGACCTGAAAAGGAAAATGGGCGAGAGAGGGGAAAGAACTCAAGGAAGCAGTTGCTTGTCAAGAGTCATTTACTTAGGCGAGCAGAGCTCTTTTAAAGCATTACATGGGGGGGGGGGGAACAGGAAAGAGTGCAGGTGGTGGAAAAACACAAGATCTTCTTGGCCAAGGCCATGAAACATTTTGTAGTTGTTTTTCTCGGAAGTCATGGTATATTGTTTTGTGCAGCTGCCAAGCCGGATCTTTCTCTGGGGGTTAGGCAGGATGTGTAGGTGGGGGAAGGCTCCCAACACACGTTGATCAATGGAATCAAATCAAAGACCCAAAAGTAAACCCACAGACCTATGGACACTTGATCTTTGACAAAGAAGCCAAAGTCTATACAATAGAAAAATGAAAGCATCTTCATCAAATGGTGCTGGGCTAACTGGATGTCTATATGTAGAGGAATGAAAATAGTTCTATATTTTTCACCCTGCACAAAAATTAAGTGTAAGTGGATGAAGGATCTCAACATAAAACTGGATACACTGAATCTTATAGAAGAGAAAGTGGGAAATAACTGTGCATTCATTGGTACAAAAGGCAATTTCCTGAAGAGAATACCAATGGATCAGGTTCTAAGATCATCAATTGATAAATGGGAACTTATGACACTGCAAAAACTCCTGGAAGGCGAAGGACACTCTCAATAACACAAATCGTTAGCCCACATATTAGGAAAGGGCCTTCATCAATCTTGCATAACTGATAGAGGGCTAATATCCAAAATTTACAAAGAACACAAGAAGTTAGACACCAACAACCCAAATAACCCCATTTAAAAATGGGGTACTGTTGCATGTAGTTTTAAATGCCTTTGCCTGGAATCGGTCCTGCTACCAGTCCCTCCAGTCTTCTCTTTTGCCAAGAGGAATCTTGAATCGCGGAGAAGCACTTAAAGAAATGTTCCAAGTTCTTAGTCATCAAGGAAATGCTAATCAAAACAACTCGGAGGTCCCACCTTACACCCATCAGAATGACTGAGATTCAAAATTCAAAAGATAGCATATTCTAGTGAGGATGTAGAGCAAGAGGAACACTTCTTCATTGCTGGGAGTGCAAACTTGTATAACCACTTTGGAAATTAACTTGGCAGTTTCTCAGAAAACTCGGAATAGGTATATCACTCCTGGGCATATACCCAAAAGATGCTCCAATATCTCACAAAGACGCTTCCTCAAGTATGTTCATAGCAGGTTTATTTGTAATAGTTAGAAACTGGAAACAACCTAGATGCTCCTCAACTAAAGAAGGGATTTTAAAAAGTGATACACCTATACAATGAAATACTATTCAGTTATGAAAATAAAGACATTAATAGTTTTGCAGGCAAATGGACAGAACTTGAGAATATCATCCTTAGTGAGGTAACTCAACCTCAAAAGGACATGCATGGTGTGCACTCACTTAAAAGTGGATATTAGCCATAAAATACAGGTACACACACACACACACACACACACACACACAAACACACACACACAGGACACACCCAGATACAGGCACATGGACACATATAGACACACACATATAGACAAACAGACACAGACAACAGACACACACATAGACATAGGCACACATACACAGACATACAAGACACAGAGACAGACACACACACATACAAACATACAAACAGACAGAGACACACAGCCTCAGACACACATGCACACACACACACAGACACACACCCTTCAGCATCCACTTAATGTTGTTTATGTGTATTTGTTTGAGGTTGACTGCTTTGGAATGGGCAATTTTTATATTTATTGCCCTAAGACTTTTACAGTTTGAATATCAACAGTGCAAAAACTTCCTTGATTCAGGCCTCACCAGATTGATTTTTCTAAGGGCTTGAAGTTATTGAGGACCCTTGTGTTTGACCTTGGCCTGTGGAGACACCATTATGTGAAAATGAGTTTCATTTGTAGTAAATTGTAAAATTATATCTGCTTTTGAGCTACTACGCTAGATGTTCAGATTATTGACAGGGTTTGATGTAGGCTGAGAAAAGCTATTTGGGACTTATTGATGAATTTGGACAAAGTGCTTCTTCCCCTTATGTAATAATTGATCTAGATAAATAATATTGGGGCAGGATACACACACAGCAAATATACACATGTACCTTGTGTATGTGATTCTTTGTCCTTCATATGCACTGTTTTGCAATAAATCGTTTTCAAAATACATGTTGCAAGGATTTTGCCATGCTATTTGAAATGGATGCTTTCCTGGCTAACAGTTCTATTTAAAGATTTCAGTTCTTATTTTCAATAGTGGAAAATAAGAATTGATCTGTGCTTCACGTAGCCGCTTCTCTCATCCACCTTTTCTGTTAGCCTTGCTGTGCCTTGGTTCAGCCCCAGTCTCTGTCTCTGCTTCCTGCCTGTCCCTTCTGCCCTGCCTATAATTCACCGTTTCCTAGTGTGCCTGGACCCTAAGTAGCCACTGTCAAGTACAAATCTCTTCTTGCACTTTTTACTGAAAAGTCTTCTGTGGCTCCCAGAAATTGGCAGAGTAAAATACCATTTCCTTACCTCCCTAAGTCTATATTTCCTTATGAATATGATATTTTTATTAATTGACAATTCCATACATATGTATAATATATTTTATCATTCGTCCCTACTCCTCCTGGTAATACTTCGTAAATCTACCACCCACATACTAGCCCCCGTTCTACTTCATATCCTGTGTTTTCTATAACCTACTGAGACTAGTTGATGCTGCCCATTTATACATGAGTGTAGAATCATTTAAAGGAGCATGCTCTACCTATGTAAACCATATCCCTAAGGAAAACTGATTATCCTTCCCTTGCCAGCTGTCAACTGTTAATAGATCCTCAGGGAAGGTTGAGAGTTTGTGAGCTCCTTCCTAATATATATTGTAATATTGATCTTGTACAAATACTCACAGCTAATATGAGTGCAGTGGTCTTATCTCCAGAAAACACGGTTTCATCTCCAAGCTCTGGCTTTTACAATTTTTCTGTCCTCTCCCCCGAGATGTGGAATACGCAGCCATAAGTGGGACATCAACATCACACTCCTTCTTCCCAAGACCTAGTGTCTCCTTTCCTAGACCACACTTCTATATACAGAGTATCACATGAACAAACCAAATAACCCAGTGCTCCATCTTGGACCATGCTTCAGTTTTGTTTTGTTTTGTTTTGTTTTGTTTTTGTTTTTGTTTTTATGTATCAAAGATGTCTTCCTTCCATCTCCCTCATATTCTCCTTCTCCCCATCCACACTTCCTACCCCTTTCTCACTTCCCCTTCCCCCTCACCTTCTTCAAGCCTTGGTAATTATTTATACATTTTATTTTTTAGTTCAAGGAAAGTATATTCCCACTATTCTTCCACAGATCAGTTGGTAGATCACAAGACTGCAGGAGAAAATAGACTTCTAGACTAAAACAGTTACCATCATATTCTTTCAGTCAGTCTTTGTTGCCCTTACACTTGTCCATTTGCCTAGGGAGCAGGGCTAAGTCTTCTGGATAAGAGGGTGGAACAGGGAGACAAGCTTTTGTGCAGTGTACATAGAATTCAAGGATGGTATGACTACCAATCTTATCTGAAGTCCAAGGCACAAGTGTTGGGTTTCATTCATCTCTCTTCTATGAATGAAAGTCATCTATGACTTTCCTGGAAACATTTCATAGTCAAAAATTATTCTACTATCAAAATACAGGGAAATAAGTTTATCTTTCCAAATATGTGTGTGTGTGTATGTGTGTTCTTGTCTGTGTAGAAAGGAGAGGGCATTTATATAATGCTCTAATGAAAGTTTACTTAATTTCTAATACATTTATTTTTACTACTCTTTACTACATTTATTATTATTTTATATAGAACTTGCCTTCCCTACCTTACTGAAAAAGACAGCCATAACACAATGTAATGATATATTTGTGTGACCCATTATAATATGGAGATATGTGAGAGTAGCTTTTATATTTTAATTTTTCAGTTTAGTGTCTGTGCTTTACCTCTTCTGATGGTATTTCCATTTCTTAGAGTATAACATCTCTTAAATAATCATGGATCTTTCTATTAAGCTGAATTCTCTTTCCCTAATAGTCTACCTCTTGGTGCCAGAACAATTTTCATATCTTTACAGGTGTTTCTTAATTTATCCACAAGGCCTTTATGGGCTCCCAGATACATGCAGGATAGAGGCCAAATCTTTGGTCTGGCATGATGCATTTTCCATTCACAGAAGCCCAGTTGGCTTTTCTTACCTATTGGTTTTTATTTCTCTTTTATCTACTTTTATCAGAGTAAGTGGCAGCTATATATAAGACCCTTTGGTAGGCAGACTGTGATGTAAACCCAATTCTAGGTAGCTCTCAGGAAATAACTATTAGATGTATAGGATCTGAGGAATAGAGGTGACAAGTGGATAACCATTGCCCAGATGAGTCATGACAAGACCCAAATGATTATTCTAGCCTTTTACTTAGAAGGTTAATATTGTAGAAGAGTTTGCAGTGGATATAAGTGGCATGTTACAAGAAGATGTAGATAGAGATGATCTACCCATCTGTACTGGCTAGTTTTTTATGCCAACTTGACACAAGCTGGAGTTATCACAAGGGCGCTTCAGTTGGAGAAGTGCCTCCATGAGATCCAGCTGTGGGGCAATTTCTCAATTAGTGATCAAGGGAGTAGGGCCCCTTGTGGGTGGTGCCATCCCTGGGCTGGAAGTCTTGGGTTTTATAAGAAAGCAGGCTAAGCAAGCCAGGGGAAGCAAGCCAGTAAGGAACATCTCTCCATGGCCTCTGCGTTAGCTCCTGCTTCCTGACCTGCTTGAGTCTCAGTCCTGACTTCCTTTGGTGATAATTAGCAGTGTGGAAGTAAGCTGAATAAACCATTTCCTCCCCAACTTGCATCTTGGTCATGATGTTTGTTCAGGAATAGAAACCCTGACTAAGACACCATCTATTTATAAAATCACTGAAAGGGGATGCAAAGAGATTTCAACCTCTGGTACTTCAAAGAGCTTGGCAGTGAAGGTGTAATGTAAGTAACTAAGAATGAATCAAAACAGATACCTAAAAATGAAAAGGGCATAAAAGATCCTTTTCCTACTGTTCTCTGTTGTGTGTCCTACCAGAAGCAGTTACTCTACCTTTCTTATGCCACTCTCCACATCTCCTTTGCTTTTCTTTATAGCAAGTAGTTTTGGCTACACTAGCTTGAACTTGTGAGTTGCAAGTGCACACCCTCCAGGGAGCTATCTTGGATCTGAAGATGAAGGACACAGACACAGACACAGACACAGACACAGACACAGACACAGACAC
>JADRCC010574344.1:1356-16212 GCA_019843855.1 Hylomyscus alleni | reverse complement strand
ACTAGCTCATTTTTAACCTGCCTTACTGTCTCAATGGATGGGCCTTCTTCTAAGCCTCTCATGGCTACTGTGCCCTTATCTTCATTCCTTGTTCAATACCTCTAAATCTTTCCTCAGCTTAGTTACAATTACCTTTACCCCTAGCTGAACACCTCTAAATCTACCCTCAGCTCAGTTACCCAGTTACATAGCTCAACACAGTTACATTATGTGAAGCTCATGGGCAGCCTTCCCTTGCTACCTACATTTTGGAAGATCTTCTCAGTAGCTCTGAGTCCGTTCTGTCTCTCTCTCTCAAGTATCTTGATTCTCTGCCTCTTCTTAGCTGACAGGAATCTGGAAGTCCCTCCTCTTTCTTTCTACCCAGTTATTGGCTGCTAGCATTTTTATTGATTTACCAAGAACCAATTTGGCACACGGATCTTCAGTGTCAGTCATAGATTCCTGATTAAATAAAAACATCAGAACCACTCCTCTACATCTCTGGAATGTGTGTTTGAGCTCCCCAAGCATTATTTGGCATTGAGTGCATAGGAGATTTTTACCATTCTAGAGATGGTGGGACCTGAGAAAGTGGAGCCTAAAAATAGTAACCAACTTAATTCAGAGCATCAGACAATTTATACTCTGAGATTTAAGAAGAGTTGTTTGAGTAAAGTGTACAATCACAAGTATGTGGCTGGCAAGACACTTGTGGTGGGTCAGCTGCATATGGGAAAACATGCTTTTACATAAAAACATATAAACAAATAACAATAGTTAGTTGTAATGAATGATGTGAAATAAGTTCTACTACAATTGAGAGGGGCATAGAAGTATGTATAATACAAGAACAAATCCAAGTTTTTGAAGAAAATGTGGTCACAAGACTTTGTTTCTTTGAGTTTTCTCACAAGCATTCAGAAATCTCACACAACTCCATTTTTGCATTATGTTTCCACAGGAGACTTGTGGGTACTTATGGAGATAGAAGCAGTTTTTGCATTCTCTGATGAACTATCTGGAGTGTATTCACCATGTCTCAGCCCATCCTGACTCTTCCCTTCTCTGAATCTTTGGAGATACATCCAGCATTTAAAACAGCAAATCTTACTGTTTGTATTCATCTCATTGAGACTCCACTGCGTTTGTCTGTCCAGACCAGTGGTTCTCAATCTGTGAGATGCGACCCCCTTGGAGGGGGCCAACTAACTCTTTTAAAGGAGTTACCTCATATCATCGGAAAACACAAATATTTACATTATGATTTATAATGTTAGCAAATATCAGTTAGGGAATAGCAACAAAAATAATTTTAGAGTAGGGATCACCACAACATGAGGAACTGCATTAAAGGGTTGAAGCATTAGGGAACTTGAGAACTGCTAATCTAGACAATGTTCTCCTTGAGAATAATCCCTCTCATTCCCTGACTCATGCTCCTGCCAAATCCTCATGCAGTGCCTTATAAAAAGAAGGAACTACTGTTTTGAAGAACTGATGGTTCTATTGCTATTTACTTGTATTATTAACCACCCAC
Organism: Hylomyscus alleni; assembly: GCA_019843855.1. Taxonomy (NCBI): domain Eukaryota; kingdom Metazoa; phylum Chordata; class Mammalia; order Rodentia; family Muridae; genus Hylomyscus; species Hylomyscus alleni. The sequence goes on along the minus strand of JADRCC010574344.1, from coordinate 14,693 downwards.
TTTCTGCCAGCACCATTTAAAAATATCTCTTAAGGTTCTAATTTGATGACTCAAAAGTCTAGATAAAAATATGACTTGTTATGACTGATAAATTACAGAGACAATTTTATTGGAGAGATGCCTCTCCTCACCTTGTCAGTCAATGGAACTGAAGCACTTTCTGCATGCTAAATATATGAAGATGCTGTAAACATTGCAGCAGAGGATGAAGTGATAATTAACAATTAAGTAATTAATCACCCTGAGCAGCCCAGGGTATAGTTGTTGATGATGAAACTTCTTTCTTCTTTTATAGTAGCAAATCTTGACAACACATCTGGATTATTGTGAAGAATTCTAAGGGTCTGGGGTTAAGGACACATGAACAAGAGAAGTCACAGGACAAAGCATATGGTACAATAATGCCTTCTTGTGAAGGAACAATTGTAAATGACTAGTAGCCCCTCCTCAGGTTCTGGTTTGAACTGGGTATAAAGTAGATACTGGGATCAGTGAATAGTGTCATGCTGGACCTTGTCTTTCACAAAATTGCAATGAACTGAATCTTATTATCACTGAACTAGTCACTGAATATTATGTAATACATTCTCAACCTGCCCTCTATGCCTTATTGGGAGAAGAGGGAATGTGAGAGTCGTAGTGCTAATAACTGTGTTTGGCCTTCTGTATATTCTTCTACATCCCATACCGAAGAAGGCTGCACTCATGCATTTATACCCAGCTTATTCAGTTAGCCAAATTGAATGTTGATTTCTTAACTTAAGAGACTAAATATAGTCAGTTTTCATACCTTTTCGTTTTCACCAGCATGGAGTTTCCCCTGGGGAATAACTTCACTCACATTTTAATGTAAGAACAGCTCTGATCCTGGTAGAATTCTTGAATCTGGATGGCTAATACTAAGTCTTTGAATTTCAAAATAAGAAGGGGTAATTTGTAAACTGTTCATTTTGTTATTTTAATATCCTTAGAGCATTCTGGTAGGTAATATGTCTTCAGTTAACTCGAATATCTGTGTCTCCAGTGTGTTTTAAGTCTGGAGATGCATATATATATATATATATATATATATATATATATATATATATATATATGTGTGTGTGTGTGTATATACATATGTGTGTATATAACATGTATCAGTGTATGTATATCAATAGAGTTGCATATATGTATAGGTAAGTGTACATATATACATATATATACATATGAATTACAGTAAATTAATTGAGTTAACTTGAATAGTGTTTGTAAATCATCTAAAGTACTGTTGTTACTGCTAGGAGAAATTTTATGTCATTCTTTCTTTTCAGGTAATTCATATTTGTTCATAAAATACTTAATTCATATTGTATTTAAGATAATGTTGACAATTTAAAGAGATATCTTAGACTCATGGATCTTGATTTACAAGTTCCTTCTTAGACCCTGTCTTAAGGGATGATGGGGTCTAGTATGTATCCTTACTCAGAGCATTCATTTAATTGTATTATACAGTTGGCCTTTTAATTTACAGTTCAGCCCTACAGTTCTCCACTTTCAATCATAGCCTTGTGGCTGCATCCTCCAGTTTGGTGGATCTTGCTGGAGGTATGGAATGGGAGATAATGCTATGACTGATGGAAGATTCACTCTCGGCCCACATGTTCTCTCCAAATCTTCTATTTTCTTAGCAACGTGGAATTATCAGATAGAGTTGAAGACGTCATTATGGTCTACAAATATGAAGAAGGAAGTCCTTGGTACTTTCATTATCCTACTTATCCAGTGGCCTACATAGAACCCTAAAGATGAGGAGCATGGTAAACATTTGCTTGGTAATAATCAAAATATAAATGAGCTGAAATGTTATTTTACGAATGTCTCCTAGAAGATAGTAGACCTGAGTTTAAACCCAAGCTGATGAGCTCCTTGTTTCAAATTATTTTCAGCAGACAGAGCTAGCCACATTGACCTTGATACTATTAGTGTCAGAGCAGAGGAATAACTTTAGGGGTGAAAGTTCCAGATCCATTTTCAAAGTAGGATTGAGGCAGGAAATGAGGTAATTATTTGAACTGACACTGTTTTATATTAAATGCTACAGTTTGCTCCATGTGGAACATCTGGTTAACATCTTATACAAAATAAAACTTTCTCCCTGACAATTTTTGGCTCTGAAGCTTCCTAGAAAATGCTGGGTGATCTACATCCTTTGAATATTAATGAAACAAATTAGCTCCCAAAATGCCCTACTGTGTCTCAACTCCAGGAACCAACATGATTCATTAGACTCCTGTTGATTAGAAACGTTGAAGGAGATTTTATTTCTCTTCATTTTAATTAAGCACATTTGACAGACTTTCTTGATTCCCAATTGGCCAGGACCCAAGTGTGGCACAAGTGTAAAATGGCACCCTCTTCTGTATAGAACTTATAGGTCTATTGGCTTCTTAAAACACCTTATAACACAATCCCTAAATTAGTTTTAAATTTGTCTTTGGTTTTGAGAATATAGTACCTGTAGGCAATGAAATATGATTATCTCTTTCCCAATTTCCCCTTCTATTTTTCCCCATTCCTCTCAATATGCTCCCCTAATTTCATGTCTTCTTCCTCCTCCTCTTCTTCTACCTCCTCCACTCTTTCTTTCTTTCTTTCTTTCTTTCTTTCTTTCTTTCTTTCTTTCTTTCTTTCTTTCTTTCTTCCTTTCTTCCTTTCTTCCTTCCTTCCTTCCTTCCTTCTTCCTTCTTTCTTCCTTCCTTCCTTCCTTCCTTTCTTTCTTTTCTTCTTTCTTTCTCTATTTTTTTGATACCCCACTAAGTGCTGATCATATGTGCATATGTATAGGGCACCACTGGAGTATATGAAACCCACCAGTGGTCATATCCTCAATAAAGAATATCCTCCTCTAGCAGTTATTAGCTTTCAATAGCTCTTCAGTAAAGGCTGGGGCCTGAAGATCATCCCAGTCATCTATGGCAGAATTTTGGCTGGCTCTATCTTACATTGCTGTGCACAATGGAGTGAAACAGCTATGTCATGATGTTCAGAAGACACCACTTCAAAGCATTCATTTCTATAATCCAGATCTTATGTTACTTTTTCTTCCCTTAGTATTCTTGAGTCTTGGTTTGAGGGAGGGTTTAATTGGTATCCCATTGAGGGCCAAGCTCTCAGTCTCTTAGCACTTTGAACATCTACCATATCTCTATTGACTGCTGCATGCTGCATAATGAAGCTTCATTGACCAAGGTTAAGAGTCGTCCATATGCACGGATATAAATATAAATGTTTAGAAGGCTGTTGAGAATTTTAGATCTGATAGTATAACTCTAGTTATAAAACAAACCGTGATTGGGAAGGCCCTAAGGTAGAAGAAACCACTGTTGCTGTTTTATTAATTCCCAGATTTTAAGACAAATGGGATCTAAAGATTTTATTCTTAGCAGTGGGACAGGAGAACAGAAAGAAATAGATGCCTCCTACAGAATTACAAAAGCATAGATGGAGATGGCAAAGTAGGTTGGTTTGCCCAGAAGAGTCGATCAACGATGTAAGTAGGACTCAGGGTTTTCATCAGCTACAATCCAGCTGAACCATACCAAAATGCTGCACTGTCCTTCTTGGGTCCTCAGTTTTTCTTGATGGTTGGATACATAACCATTGAGACCTTGTGCAAGACTGCAGCTGAGAACATGGGACTCAAAGCCGTGAGGACCCAATGAAAGTTTTATTTCTCTCTTTTATGAGAAACGCCACATAAAATCTTCCTACCTTTAAGTTTGGTTTTATCATGGTCATACATGCCTTCAGAGATTGCAGCAGATAGGCATGGGGGATGAAGAGCAAAGGGAGAGGAAGGAAAGAAACTTGCCTTTCCTTAGAGCTTCTGACATGTCAACTTCTCACAACAAGGGTAATAAAAGAGCTCTGAGCTTAAACCAATTAGAGACTCCTGCCTCCAGGGAGCATCTATCCGCAAAATGTAGATGCTCTAAGCATATCAAAGAGTGCCAGAGGAACTTTTTTTTATAGATGCAATAATTAATTCAAATATATAGAGAAATGAGTCTGGTACCATAAAGCTTTATAGGAGCAGAAATCAAAAAGCTTAACTCTTGTCACCACTGACCACTGTGAGAACCAGGACCAGCAGTCCATCAGTTCACAGTACTGTTTGTCCCAGATACCCAGATAGTTGTCTAGGATAAACCACTTTCTTTTTATAGGCTTCTCTTTATTACTTTAGCCGAGGGAGTCTGTTTATATCTAAAAGGGAGTAGAAATTCTTCCTAATCACTCAGTAACCATGTGAGTGCTATAGGTCAGTTTGAGGAGATAAAAAGGCAAAGGTGAAATCTGGATCCTTAAGAAGCTTTGAAGTCTACAAGAAAACCCAAGTATCAGATTCAACATACCCTTGAATTATAAGAATTTCACCTCTGCCTTTTCTTCCATCTGAACAACTTTCTTTTAACCTTCTCTTCCATATGTCTCTTATACACTTCCCCAGTACATATATGTGTACACATATGTGTATATGTGTACACATATACACATATATATGTAATTATTAATATATATTAATATAATACATAATAATATAATATATAATATATTTTACTAAGGATCTATATAAGAATGCATTTATTTGGTTTCCCTTGCTGTAACTGAAAATCTTGGAGAAATTTACAGTAGAGTGTCTGAGAATTTTTATTTACAGAAGTTGAAATTAAGATGAGAAGCTGGTGTCAAAAACAAATGAAGAAAGCCATGGTGTGCTTGCAGATTGACATCAGAACAAGGAAGACATTTTTTTAAGGAGGGAAGGGAGGCAGAACCTCCTGAGAGCAGTGCTCCTTGCTTTGCCCTCTCACCTAAAGATTTACCCTGATTTCAAACAATGATGTCCTACAACACAGCCAAGGGTGGCAGGGGTGTGGGGAGTCCTGAGTGCACAGTTTCTCAGTATCTGTGGTATACATGTTTCCATGGTGACTCCTTTTAAGCTGTTAATTTGATGTCACTGAACAGAGGCAGACTATATGGGTAGACTTGGTTCTGGATAGAAGTAGGAAGAAATCTCAGAATTCCTCAACAAGAACACCAAAGCTTTCCTGTATCCAGACTGTAGTTGTAGAAAGTATCTATTTCCTAGAAATGGTTCAGATTCACCACTGAATTTACACATATCGGAACTAGTCTCAGTATAAAACATTCTCCCTAACCCACAGCATCTCTCTAGGCTGGTACACACACTGGGAAAGACTCCATTCGGGACAGATTTGTATGTTTCTACTATGTCACAGATAATTAAGTGTTCCTCAGAACAAAATATATTAATATTAAATTGTATATCCACCTTTACCTCCATTTTGTAGACCAAGAATCTTTTTGGAATACATTTTTCCAATGTTTCCTGGGGGCCATCTTCACTCTAAGTCTGTATTCTATAAATTGTACTTTAATATTATTATGATGTGTATGCATGACGGTGAAGGTGCGTGTTACAGGGCACATGTGCAGGAATATCTTCTCTCCTTCCATCTTTGCATGGGTCCCAGGGATTGAATTCACTTCACCAGCCTTGGGGGCAAGTGCCTATACTTGAAAGTTAATGTTACTGGCCCCATTCTATGTGTTGTAGAACAATCTGAGTCCCAGAGAGGATGTCTGAGCACACCTAGAATACAGGTGTATCTTCTCATCTCCACCTTCAAGTTCCTGCTTTAGCTGAGTTGTTTTGTTCTACTCTTTCTTTTATTATTCTATCCAAGTATCATTTTTTTTTGGAAAAATTTCCTCTTGTTAATATCCTTCCTGCAAGGCCATAGCTATAATGCGTGTTCCTCTAAAAGTGGCACAAAAGAAATAAAACTGTCATACTTTAGATTCCAAGAAGCACACTTCAGCATCCCTGAAAGTGGGCTCCATTTTACAACAAATGTTGTAGTTTAATTGCAGCTGATATCATCTTTGTGTTGTTAACACATGGCACTGTTTATTTTACAAATCAATATGGAAACACTAGGGTCTTTTGGCAATTCAGGGTCTTTGTTCATATTTGTTAACTGAATGAATAAATGAGCTCTGTGGCTTCTGTCTGATCATAGCCACTGAGCTGTGAAACTCGGTACAATTTCCTAATTAAAACATCACACACATATAGGCACACAAGTGCTTGTTTGTGTCTACTAACACAAACACAGACACAAATGCACTCTTCCGGCTGTAAGCTGCATCTGCAAAGTACAATTTACTGTTGCCCTCAGTGATGTCCATCAGCAAAACACTTTAATTGTCACACCCATGTCTCACATGGGCTCATTGTCTATCTCTGTCACTGTAAGACCTGCCTGTCTGTTTAGAATTCAACCAAATCTATGTCTGATGGTATCTTTTCCACAGGAAAATTGTGGGAAGATTTAAAGACAAGGGTCACATTGTCTGTGAGCCTCCGTCTGTCTCATTTATTATTATCTATTTTATGGTTTCTTGAATGTCAAGGTTCCCAGACATTTTATTATCGAGATCTGTCTCTTTAGACATATTCTACATTGTCAAGCTTCAACTTAGTGTCTGGCAGGCAGATCCCAATATAGTATTTTCTAGAACTTACCAGCACATATGACCTTACTTATTCCAGAACATTTTATTTTTACAGTCGACATAATTCTTTTTAATCTCCCTTCTTGAGAATACAATTTCTGTGAGGTCATAGTTCCATTCCTTTGTCTAATCTTTTATCATAGGTATCAGTAAATAGTAGATATTTAATAAATGCGATGATTGATTAACTGGATATGCATTCTTTCTCTGACATTCCCCACATACACATTGTGAGCATTCAAATATGATAGGCCTCAGTTATATTAGTATACACAAATACTGTTTATCAGGAGTAGAAAAAATAAAAATACTGTGGGAGCCATCACGATAGCTAAATGGGTAAAGATGCTTGTTGTCAAGATTAATGGTCTACATCCTATTCCCAGGTCTACATGATGGAAGGAGAGAACCACCTTCTATGGGTTGTCCTTTGACCTCCATACTAACATTGTAGCAGGGACTTGGTTCCCCAACTTACCTCCCATGAAATTTAAAAAAATGAAATTTTAAAAGAACTGTTTTACTAAGAGGCTTTACTAGATTTAACTTTTACTGATTACAAACCAAAACCTATTGACACATAACATACCAATAATGCATGTCTAAAGTCAGTAAATAAATTCCTATCTGTATGCACTCTCTCCACTTAGATCTGCCTGAAAGGAAAGGTAGAAATAAAATATAAATTGAGCAATATCTTTATTCAGTACCTACTAGCTTTAAGTCTTCCTTTCTGTAGTATAAGAAGATTTTAAAAGATACTAAAACTTGAATGTCAGGCTGAGAGTTAATTCTGCATAGAATGCTCCAAACTCATCTTACTGGATTGATTCATATTTTTGTAGGTCAACTGTCTCCAAGGTGGACCTGTGGAGATTTTTGGAACTTGGTATCTTGTCAGCATATGTGGTTAGCTTAAACTGCAGGTTAAGATACCATATATTCCTAGCTGCCTATGTGCAAGAAAGCAAGTTCAATTGAAGGCTATGTTTTTGTCATCTCCGAGTTTAAAATTGTACTTATGAGCTTTCAGGCTTTAGCAAGTTTCAATCTTCTAGTACTAACAACTTTTCGACATGGAACTCATTCTGCCACAGGGGCACAACAGTAAGTTTCTCTCCACATCAAAGGCAAATATCTTGATCTTAGACTTTCCAGTTCCTAGATCTGTGAATATTACATTGATGTTCTTTGTAAATGACCCAGTATGTGGTATCCTGTTACAGCAGCACAAAAAGAACCAAGTCATAAGAGAAGGATGTGAGCTAAACAAGTATCTGAAATTGCCAAGGCCACTTGACAACTGGTTAACAGGTAAGAGCTTAGTCTTTTGGAAGTGGGTGTAGGAAAAAAAATCCCAAATTTCTGTGAATGACTCATTAAGGATAGTCCTGAAGGGAATCAGAAGAGCAGTTAAGAATGGAAGCCACACTCTTCTCAGAGAACATTTTCACAGAAGCTAAATGCTCATGTTCATGGTACATAGCAAATGTAGACAGTAAAGCCTTCCTTCCTTCTTTCCTTCCTTCCTCCTTTCCTCCCTCCCTTCCTCCCCCCTCCATCCATCACTCCCTCTCTCTGTCCCTCCATCCCTCTTTCCTTCCAATATGTGTATGATGTAGGCATGTATGTGTGCACATGCCTTGTCATACATATGAAGATAAAAGACTCTACTTTCAAGAGTTATTTCCATTCTCCCTCATGGGTCCTAGTAATAACTTGAAGTCATCAGGCTTTTACCCACAGAGCCAGCTCACCATCCCAGTAGAGATGTCCTTGATTTTAAGAATCAAGGAGAAAAAGTGTTTTAGAAATGGAGGAAAGATGATACTTATCTGAAAGAGGCTGGGAACTGTGTGGCTGAATGCTCTGTGTCCTTGGATTCCTATGAAAAACAGAACTCCATAACAATGAACTAGGATATTTGGAAAAAAGTGTTTAGAATGCTATGTGGCTTCTTTTAACTGTGTAGAGTAAGAACTGAAAAGATAGAAATTATTATTATTTTTTTTTTCGAGACAAGGATTCTCTGTGTAGCCCTGGCTGTCCTGGAACTTACATTGTAGACCAGGCTGGCCTTGAACTCAGAAATCTGCCTGCCTCTGCCTTCCAAGTGCTGGGATTAAAGGTGTGCACCACTACTGCCTGGCTGACAGAAATTATTTTAAAATGAGATTTGTGATTAAAAATAGAGGCAGAATGTAAGCGTTTAGAGAAAATTCTCAGCCTGGCCATATAATATTACAAAAATGTTTGGAACTCAGTCAAGAGTAGTGGACCAAGGTTCACTGGAAAAGAAGACCAGTGAGAGAAGAAAGACCGTTCTATTCATTAAGGTAACAGGATTGTGATCTTTGGAGATCATTTTGGAACGGAATAGAGACCATACTTCTCTGAAAGTGTCTGGAAACTTGGCTGAGTCTGTGTTTTTGGATCCTTATGAAAGTCAGGACTCTCTAATAATGAACATAGGACATTTGGCAAGGTGTGCAAGGGTGGTCTTCCCATAATAGGTCCAGAATACTGTGATCTTGAAGGATAAGTTGTTTATAGGAAGATATCCAGGTCAGGTATGGCCCAGAGCTCCCTTGGATCTCTGTTGACTGAATTGTAGTTCCAAGTTTTCTGCACTCCCCTCCCCAGGTGTGGTGCTGCTCTGGAGGGCACAAGCTCTGAGCTTTGGAGCATCAAATGATGTAGAGAATACACAGACTCTCAGTATAAAGCTACCTCTACCTAGCTTTTAAAGAAAGTCTCTAAGAGCCTGGAGTTCCAAACAGACCTGTTACAGGGACCAAGTTGCCACAAAGAGTCCCACTGAGGTGTTAAATAATAAAGGTGGTGGGGCGAGACTGTCTATGAGATCCCAGAAAGGTAGAACCAAGAGTGTGTGCTGCTCAACTAGGATTGCAGCAAAAATTAAACATAGGAAGTGCTTCATAGTTTTATGACAACTTGACATAAGCTAGGTTCATCAGAGAGGAGGGAACCACAATTAAGAAAATGTCTCAATTAAGAAAATAATATTGGTTGTATACAAGCCTATAGGGCACTTTCTTAATTAGTAACCAATGGGACAGGGCCCAGACCATTCGTGGTGTCGTCCCTGGGCTGGTAATGCTGGTTTCTATGAGAAAGCAGGCTGAACAAGACATGTGGAAAAATACAAGGAGCAGCACCCTCCATGGCTTCTATATCCAGATTCCTGCCATGTTTGACTTCCTGTCCTAACTTCCTTAGATGATGAACATATGGAAAGGTAAGCCAATTAACCCTTTCTCTTCCAAGTTGCTTTGGTCATGGTGTTTTATCACAGCAATAGTAACTCTAACTAAGACATAGAGGTATTCAACTATGACTGTTCCCAAATCCATCTGCATGCTGCACGGAAGCTGTGTGTATCAGTTGTAAATTTAACACAACCTAAAATCATCTGAGAAGAAAGTTTTAATGAGGAATTATCTACATTGGGTTGGCCTGTGGTAGCCTGTGGGTGAGTCTTTTGGGTTATCTTTTTTAAGTATATTGATATTGGAAGACCCACTGTGGGTACCACTATTCTCTAGGTAGGTAGCTCTAAACAATGTAACAATAGAGAAATTGATCTGAGCACGTGCTCGCGTGCACACACACACACACACACACACACAAACACACACACACAAACACACACACACACACACACACACACACCAAACAAAACAAAACAAAACCAAAAACCACAAGTAAGCTGTAAGCAAGTGAGCATGTATGTTTTTGTTTTTTCTGTTTTGTCTTGGGATGTGATGTCATTAATTGTTTTCAGTTCTTGCTGCTGTGCCTTCTCCTCAGTGAAGGACAGTGAAGGACTATTACTAAATAAGCCCCCTTTCACATAAGTTGTCTTATATCAGAATACCTCATCACAACAACAGAAATGAAATGAGAACAGAAGGCAATACTCAGCAGCTGAGAGTTCCTGGGAAGAAAATCAGTTTAAGAGGCAGCATTCCAAGAAGATGTCTGGGTATGATGCTGTTTTCCTTAAAAAAATAATAAAAAAAAAATCTTAGGGTACTAACGTATGTGAAAGGGCTGGTCTAGGAGAACAAGGAAATTCTGGGTGCACTTAGGGGGAGTATCATGTGCTAGGTGCTGGGTGAGATCTTTGTAATCTAGTGTGTCTTTTGCTTTTTATTGACTAGAACGTCACAAGTTATTTCTTCGTCCTATTGGAGTGTGTGCATGTGTGAGTGCGTGTGTGTCTGTGTGTGCACCTACATATGTGCAAAAGTAAGTGGAGGTCAGAGATGTCATTCTTCAGGCTGTCACTGGCCTGAAATTCACAAAATAAGTTGTTTTTGCTGGCTACTGAGCCCACAGGGTCTACCTATCCCACCTGTATCATATATAAGATTATAAGTAGGCTCCATTCCACTCAGTGCTCAACATACTTTTAAATGTGGGTTCTAAGCTTGCAAGACATTCATTTTACTGAGCCATCTCCCTAGTCCTTGCTGCTAGCTCACGTATATATATACATATATATGTATATATAGATATGCATAAATGTGTGTATACACACACACATATACATGTATATATATGCATATATATGTATATATATACATATATATGCATGTGTGTGTATATATATGTATACATATATATAAAGAAGCATGCTTTTTTTCTGAAGGCTATCTCTCAAAGCCATTTGCAAACTTTATGGACAGGAGTAGCGTAAGAACAGTTGTCAGATATTCTACATTTTGCAAATCTAAAGAAAGGCTCCTTAGCAGTTAACATCTTCATTCAGGTGAGAATATTCTGAGTTGGGGCAGGTGTCAAAGGGCAACTTGAAATAAGCAGTGACTTTTGCAAAACCGTTCTCAGTAAGACCACAGGGGTGGGGCAGCCCATGGAATTTAAGATCTGATAGTATCTGGAAGGTGAGATATAGAGGCACAGAGGACAATTCTCCCCTTCTTGGTATTGAATGCTATTTTTTGTGTTGGATTTTTAGATTTCTTCTAAAATGGGAACTTCTATCCTCTGCATGTCCCACGTCCATATTTTAAAGTTTGATTTCACAGGTTCACAGCTGGAGTGCAACTCATTTCAGGATGAATTATCCTGAGTTGCATCCTTATAGTGTTTAGACAAGACTTTTGGACTTTAGATTATAAAGGTAATACTGAAATGCATTAAAGCATCTGGGGATACCGGAATGGAATGATTCCATTTCATATTTTCTCTGTGAGAATCACATTAATTTGAATAGCGAGAGAAGAAAGCTGTGGCTTAAATGTAGATCCTTAAAATCCATGTTCTGCATTTAAGAGGGTGGTAGCCCACACCATGTCTCCTAGATAAATAGGATGAGCCTTCTTTAGACAGGGCTCTTGCAGCACTATCTAACTTGTCCTTTGACTTTCTGTGAGGCTAAGTCCCTCACTATTAAATACCTGTGGTCCAACTTCATGTGTGACAACCTTCTGAGAGATAAATCTATGATATTTACTAATTAGTCCACTGCATAGTAGTACAAGACAGATGAAGGCACACCCCAGCACTCTCTTTTCTGCGCAGGTTTGTGGTCCACCCCCATATTCTTCAGAGATCATCAAGATGCCCAGTCTTAACACACTGCCATCTTCAGTTATTCCTTCTCAAAATATGGTCCAAAGGCCACTAAACAAACCCAAGGGGTTGGGGTAGGGTCATTAAGATGCATGTACTATGGTTTTATAATATACTCAAAGAACAAGAACCTCTGAGGCTCAATCCTTAGTGTTCATTGTAAATTACCAATTCTCCATCTCCTCCAGGGCATACACACACAACCCATTAGTTATGGACTGTCTGCAAACACCAGTGTTCACTTACTCTTTTCTCCTTAATCATCTAACTAGAACTTTCTAGATTTTGGGCTATGGGACCTCTGTTTGAACGACTTTTGTTATATGAGAATATCTCTCTTTTCCTGGGCCTTATATGATAAAACCCATCAAGAGTATCTCCAAACATTATTGGGATTACAAAATATCAACTTCAATGACAAATCTAGCCAGTTTATCATGTGCTTGTGAAGGGCATAAAATAGTCACCTCAATGATGAGTAAGTGGTATCCATTTCTTTCTAAGTGCTGGCTATTAATGAATAACAGTAATTGCATGATACCATACAGAGCCCGTATGATCTATAATTGTGTAACAAAAGACATAATTAACACCAAGCTTGCAAACTATTATTGTAATGAGCATTTGATATGAAAGGATCATTATTTTTTAAAAAGGTGCAGGCGATGACTTAATGTACCAGTTCGTCTCTGAAGACATACTAAATGGCTTAATTATCATTGTTCCGAGTTAAGTTTTGAAACTGGAGTACAGACTGCCGAGGACCGGCCTTTCTGCAGAGATGGGGATGGGTGGCATCAGACAAAGAAACGTCCAAAGGGGGGACTCAGCGGGGACTTTGTGAGGTGCTTTGAGTTCATCTTGTTGAAGCCACTTAACACCTCCACTTGTAGTTGGTGGAATCAAGTTGCAGAAAGTGCTCAGGCGCTGTTAATAGGTATGAAATAGGGGCTTGTATGATGGATACTCAGGGCTCTTCAGCAGCTGTTCTTGGTGATGAGCATGGAAAAAGGAAGCTTAGGAGAATTGTTTACTTTTCCCAAGCTTTACCACTTCAGTTAGAAACATTCTTTCTCAGCCTACTTCTTTTCTTTTCTTTTCTTTTCTTTTCTTTTCTTTTCTTTTCTTTT
>JADRCC010574343.1:0-12672 GCA_019843855.1 Hylomyscus alleni | reverse complement strand
TGTGTAAAAGCTGGGTACCGCAGCTTATAACCCCAATGTACAGGGCTGAAACAATTTGAATCTTTGGGACCCACTGACTAGCAGAGCTAGACAAAAGAACAACCTTCAGGTTAGTAGGAGCCTGTCATTAAAAAAAAAAAAAAAAAAAAAAAAAAGAGGGCTGGAGAGATGGTTTAGCAGTTAAGAGCACTGGCTGCTCTTCCAGAGGTCCTGAGTTCAATTCCCAGCAATTACATGTTGGTTCACAACCATCTGTAATGGGATTCCCTCTTCTGGTATGTCTGAAGAGAGCAATGGTGGTGTACTCATATGCATAAAATAAATAAATATTTTTAAAAAATGGAGAAGTGACTGAGGAAAGATCTCAATATTAACATGTATAGGTGAACATTCCTGTATGTACATACACAGACACATATTTACAGAGACTTCTTACACAGACACTCACACAGACACACACACACACAGAGACTTCTTACACACATAGAGACTTCTTACACACACACACACACAGAGACTTCTTATACACACACTCACAAAGAGAGAAAGAGAGAAAAACGTTTTAAAAAACTGAAAAGACAAACAAATACAAAAAGAAGGCAAAAACACACTTTCCGCTAAGACGATTTTGAGGTGAGAAATTTAAAATATCTAATGTTAAAAAGCAAGAATGAATGTTCTGTAATATTTATAGTGTGTGTGTGTGTGTGTGTTGCACATGTATGCAGATACCCACAGTGCCCAGAATAGGGCATTAGATCTCTCAGAGCTGGCGTAAGAGGCACTTGTGAGCCACCTGATGTGAGTCCTGAGAACAACTCTGCTCTCTGGAAGCCCAGCAAGCACTCGTAACCTTGAGCCATCTCCTAAGCCCCTACCACTCCTGTTTTTTAAAAAAAAGGTTTATTTCATGTATGTGAATGTCTTCCCTGTGTGTGTTCGTGTGTCTACAACATGTGTGCCAGGTACCCTTTAGTTGTGAGCCTCTTTACATGGTACTGGGAACCAAACCCAGTTTCTTGGCGAGAAGAAATGCTATTGACTGCTGAGCTCTTCAGCATCCCCTAAATAATTCTTGAAAGATGCTCATTTGGCCGGGCGGTGGTGGCGCAGCCACAATTACCTGGTGGAGAGCTGCTCAGTTGTTAACTTACTCTAAGGCCCCCAGGGAAAGAGGCATCAATTCCCAGAATCCCTCAGGAAGGTTGTGTGAAGAAAGCGCTCCATAAAGCAAAGGAATCCTCTCACTAGGGGCAACCCTGAGGGTGAGGTCAAGTTAAAAAGCATTCTAGGCCAGGCAGTGGTGGCGCACGCCTTTAATCCCAGCACTTGGGAGGCAGAGGCAGGCAGATCTCTGAGTTCGAGGCCAGCCTGGTCTACAGAGTTCCAGGACAGCCAAGGCTATACAGAGAAACCCTGTCTCGAAAAAAAAACAAAAACAAAAAACAAAAAAACCAAAAAAAAAACTTAAAAAAAAAAAAAAAAAAAGCATTCTGACCTCCCGAGAGGCTCCCTCCTGGGCTTGTGCTGAGCAGAGCCTACCAGAACTGAGGGAATAGGGAAGGGGGGCCCTAGTTTCCAGGCCAGCCTCAGGGACTTACAGTGGAGTGGACACCTGTTATTCATATGAATAAAAATAGAAGGCAGCTTCGAATCAACTTCAGTGAAACTATGGAGCAAAACCAGTTTTTAAAGGAAAAATCATCCATCTTTATGGGCTTAGGACAATTTGACTGGAACATACAGTGTATGTAGGGAAATAATGGAACAATAGATATTTTTTTAAAGGTGAGTTTGTGCCTTGGCATGCCATTGCTGGATACTAATGCTGGGTGAGCATGGGGAAATCAGAGATTTTAAGTGAGTAGAATCATACTTTAGAAAAGCACGGCCGGGCGGTGGTGGCGCACGCTTTTAATCCCAGCACTTGGGAGGCAGAGGCAGGCCGATTTCTGAGTTCGAGGCCAGCCTGGTCTACAGAGTGAGTTCCAGGACAGCCAAGGCTACACAGAGAAACCCTGTCTCGAAAAAAAGAAAAAAAAAAAAAAAAAAGATGAAAAGCACTAATAGTCTACCATTCAGTGGAGAGGGTAAAGGTCAGGGGTAAAGACATGAGAACACTATTAAATACATACACTGCCCACATAAAAAACCCAGCTCTCATCCTGAAAGGAATGAGAGATAGTTCACTCTGGAACCATTATAGTAGCCATAGTCCAGAAACACAGATCTAAGTCACCCCAAATGCCACGTTCCAACACTGAGGCAGTTGTACAGGGTTTCCATAGCTCAACAGGACAAAGAATCATAAATGATGATAGTCAACTTTAAAATGCACTGGTGGGTACCAACCAGAAAGGTGGGCCAACAAGATGGAGGATCGGCCTTACAGGCCCAAGATGTTACCTGATGAAGTTCTTAGCTCGTGAATTGCTGGGAGCCAGTGTTCTGCTAAGTTAATAGCTTATACGAGCTCCTTTTATTTATTACCACAGACACAGAGTGAGGCAAGGAATGGCCGTTCCCAGAAGGCTAACACTAGCCCAAGACAAAGTTATTAACCTCTGAACCTACAAAATTCTAGTCTCCACAACACTGAGCCTCTGACGGGACGGGACCATCCACCACTGCAGACTCTCACCCTCCTTCACAGACAGACACAGGTTTCTTAGGAGTTTCCACTGGACAATGTGAACAAACTTTATAACCACATATACATACTAATGGGTCAGGACAACTGAACTTTAGCTTTTAATCTCAGAAAAATTAGCTCACTGAATCTTTGAGCTATCTTGAAGTAAAATGTCTTTGATGGTTCTGACTTCTGGTGACCAACTTAGATAGTCTACTCTGTTCACTGACAATAAAACTGAACACAGGTTTGAAGGAGAAGTTAGTAGAGTACTTTGCTAAGGATTCGGAAAGCCCTGAGTTTGATTCCCAACACTTCATAAAATAGGCCCACACCTGTAATCTCAGTACTTGGGAAGCGGGGAAGGTAGAGGCAGGAGGATCAGGAGTTCAAGGCCAGTCTCAGCTACAGAGTGAGTTGGAGGCCAGCCTGGGTTTCGTGAAACCCAGTTTCCATACTAAACGAATCCACCCATAGAGCTAGTGTGAGAGGTCACAAGTTCAACTCACACCATCTGGAACTCCAGGGAATTTGATGTTCTCTTCTGTCAGCCATGGGCACTAGAGACGAATGTACATAAACAGGCATGTAGGGAAAATAGTTATACACACAAAATAATTTAAAATACAAATAAACCAACAAGAGAAGTCTGCTTTAGTCTCAGGCAAGAGCTTGGTAAAGCTGAGGGGACTCTGAATCAAGTCCCCTCTGGTTAATAATGTCCCAGTGCTGGCTATCAGCTGTGATGAAACTCCCACAGTAACACTTGATGCTAACAGGGAACAGGGCACAGGGTGTCCGGGAACTCTGTACGATCTGTGTAACTGCCCAGTGTTTCTAAAACGATTCGCAAATTAATGTTTACTACTAATAAAAGAGTAGACTGAGACACTCCGAAACTGTTTTGTGCTTCCCTCGCAGGCAGCTCTGGCTGAAGCAGCTGACACCCCTTCAGCCCGAGTCTTTCCAGATCCTTGGCAACTGAGATGTGACGGATGCGTTTAATTAAAGAACGGTGAAATCTTTCTAATTGGGCTTTTTGATTTATTTCAAATGGATGTCACTCTTTGACTTGGTTTCTCCTTGCTCCCGTATCATCAAATATTCCAGCTTATAATTTTTTTACATTACATTTTAAGTAGAAACCAAATAAAAGATTTTGCTAAGAAGACTTTTGTTTTGTGTGAGGTGCTGGGGATTAACGTTAGGGTCATACACGCTAAGTTAACTGCTACCCCCGCAAGCCACACCTTTAGCCCATCCCCCATGCTTTATGCATCTTGGCCATCACTCAAACACTTTTGTCACCAGTTAATCTTAAGGGTGCAGTCTGTCTCATCATTCCTCCCTGACTCAGGGTCTGGATGGCAGGCTGTGCAGTGGGCATGCCAGGCCTGCATGTGCACTGACCCAGTGGGCATCCCAGGCCTGCATGTGCACTGACCCAGCAGGCTGTGCAGTGGGCATCCCAGGCATGGCTTCCTATTGAATGCTTGAGTTTTGTGGTATTTTTTTTATCCTTTTAAATATCAAGTAGTGATATAAAATAAACTTAAAGGGCTGGCGAGGTGGCTCAGCGGGTAAGAGCACTGACTGCAATTCCGAAGGCTCTGAGTTCGGATCCTAGCAACCACATGGTGGCTCACAACCACCTGTAATGAGATCGGATGCCCTCTTCTAGTGAGTCTGAAGACAGCTGCAGTAAATTATGCTGGCGCGAGCGGGGCCGCTGGGGCCGGCAGAGGTCTTGAGTTCTACAGCAGCCACACAGATGATGGTTCACAGTCATCTGTACAGCTACAGTGTACTCATACACATAAAATAAATAAAATAAATCTAAAAAAAAGACCATGTATCTCTATATAAACAGATACCTGTTCATTTAAAAAAAATAAAATAAACTTAAATAAAATTGATGTTATAAAGGATTTGCCAACAGATTTTCTTAGGAGACATTAACGCATAGGAATTAGCTAAGCACCAAAAATACCTCAGAGATAACTAGTAAGCTAACCAGGCCCACTAGAGATAAGCAAAGTTTGTGATACAAGAACATAAACATTTATTCACCAGGATTTATCAACCATTAGCCCCATCCCCCAAAGAACCTACTTCTAACAGGCAGCTCAAGGGGACAGCCACCATTAGGTTCTGGTCTGCTATTAAAGCCCCTGTGCTCCTATCAGGAAAACATAATCCTACCAGGTGCACAAGCTGGACCTGGGTAACAACTATTCAAAAAGAACCACACTGGCATACTTCAGAGATAACTAATTCTGGTAACGCCTTTGCTATGTAAATCTCCCATCCTTCCAAGTGACCAGACTTGCATCCCCCTGCTCCTATTTAAGTTGCTCAAAGTATAATCTGGAGTTGGGACACAAACGAGATTTGAGGATGACAGTGTATGTAAATTGTATAAGCCTAAAGTACATAAAAGAAAAGTCTTCTATTCAAGGCCAGCTCTGTGTTAGGCAAAGTCAGCCTGGAGCTTTAGTCAGGGGCTTTCTCTTGCCTTCCTGAGATCGAGGAGTGACTGCTCACTAGAAAGGCATATAATTTCTGTAACAATAGTAATAAAGTTTTCATTGTCAAAGTCAATGACTTGGTTTTGGTTAAATGTTAATGGATAAATGTGTAATACAATTTAAAAACCCTTTTTATCCTATCTATCCTGAATTGTATTTGAGGATCTCCAATAGTCATTCAATGCTTTTGAGCCCTCTTCATTTGTTAGGGACAGGGAGGAAGGTAAAACCTCCTACTTAGGAGATTTACTGTTAAACTTCAGTGAGATGAAATCTAGGCACCTGCACATCATAGAGAGCAAGGGTAAATACTCTGGTCCTGCCTTTCCAGCTGGTGAACCAGGGTTCCTTGCGGGGCTCCACTCTCCTCCTTTACACTGAATGTTATCCATTCACAGCTTTTGCTGCCTTCAAAATCCCACAGAGGACCCCAATACCACATTTCCTAAAACATACACACATACATACATGCACACATACACACATGCATAGACATACATGCATATATACATGCATATATGTGCATGCACACGTGCATACACACATGCATACATACATATACATACATACACACATACATATATAACGCACAAATACATACATATATGCATCATACATACATGCAGGCAAAACATTCATACACAAAAAAATAAGTCTTCTTTAAAAAGATACAGGAAGCCAGGCAGTGGTGGCGCATGCCTTTAATCCCACACTTGGGAGACAGAGGCTGGCCCATTTCTGAGTTTGAGGCCAGCCTGATCTACAGAGTGAGTTCCAGGACAGCTAGGCTACACAGAGAAACCCTGACTTGAAAAGCCAAAACAAAAAAACAAACAAACAAAAAAAACAGGAATCTGGGCAGTGGTGGCACTGCCTTTCGTCCTAGACCTCAGGAGGCACAGGTGGATTGCTGAATTCCAGGCAAGCCTGGGCCTGTTCCAGGACACCTAAGGCTATGCAGAGAAAACACCCTGAGGAATTTCTTTTGATATTTCTGGTATGACAGCTTTTACATATCCCCTAGTTCCACTTTGCCACTTGACACTTCAGTTTGGAAAGTTTTTACTTACTATTGACAGCTTCAGTATCTACAGCTTTGGGCTATTTCTTCTCCATGAGAGCTCAACAGTGGGCTTTGCTGTTGTCGTTTTGTTACTTTTTAACTTTATTTTGTGATGGTTTGAATATACTTGGCCCATGGGAAGTGGTACTACTAGGTGGTATGGCCTTGTTTGAATAGGTACATCACTGTGGGAGTGGGCTTTGAAGCCTCACCCAGTGCAGGAGACCCTCTTCCTGGCTGCCTGTAGAAGAGATTCTTCTGGCTGATCAAGGTGTAGAACTCTCGGCTCTCCCTGCCCTATGTCTGCCTGGATGCTACCATGCTTCCTGCCATGATAATAATGGACTGAACCTCTGAATCTGTAAGCCAGTCCCAATTGTCCTTTATTGCCTTGGTCATGGTGTCTCTTCACAGCAATGTAAACCCTAAGACTGATTTATTTATTTATTTATTTATTCATTCATTCATTCATTCATTCATTCATTCTGGTGTTTCAATATAGGGTTTCTCTATGTAGCAACCCCAGGTGTCCTGGAACTCACTCTGTAGACCAGGCTGACCTCAAACTCACAGAGATCCTGCCTCCTGAGTACACCACACACACCTGGCTCATGGTGGGTGCTCTCATGTGCTTATTTCTTGCACTTCAATCCTGAGTTTCAACCTTCTGTTTATCTATCTATCCTTTTTCTATTGGAGCCCTTAGCATGTTAGTCACAATTGTTTTCAATTCCTGGTCTGACAATTAGCCCCTTGTATATTAGTCTTGTTCTAATGCCTGACATCTCTCTTACAATGGCTGTCTTATCTTTTGGGGTGTCTTAATTAGGGTTTTACTGCTGTGAACAACATCATGACCAAGGCAAGTCTTATAAAGGGCTTACAGGTTCAGAGGTTCAGTCCATTATCATCAAGGTGGGAGCATGGCAGCATCCAGGCAGGCGTGGTGCAGGAGGAGCTGAGAGTTCTACATCTTCATCTGAAGGCTGCTATCGGAAGACTGACTCCAGGCATCTAGGATGAGGGTCTTACAGTCCACACCCACAGTGACACATCTACTCCAACAAGGCCAAACCTTCTAATAGTGGTACACCCTGGGCTGAGCATATGCAAACCATCACATGGGGTGTTTGGGATATTTTGGTTGGAAGTCAGCATGATGCAGCAGGCTATTGCTCCTCAGGTTTTTGGTAGGAGGTTTCATGCTTACCTGAGGAGGAGCTAGGCTGGTTGTTCCCTGGAGCTGAAAGGGAAAGGGCTACAGTTTCCTCCTAGTTGTTCTGAAAGGGAATCCCTCAGAGCCCCTTCTTTGGATCTGTCTTGCACTCTCAGTCACAATTCAGTGGATTCCTGATGTTATGGTAATATCTGGGAAGCACTCTATAATATTATTTAATTTATTTATTTATTTATTTATTTTTGGTTTTTCAAGGCAGGGTTTCTCTGAGTGGCCCTGGCTGTCCTGGAACTCACTCTGTAGACCAGGTTGGCCTCGAACTCAAAAATCCACCTGCCTCTACCTCCCAAGTGCTGGGATTAAAGGCGTGCGCCACCACAGCCCAGCTATGTTCATATGTTGAAGGAGAAATTGAATCCTCCTTAATGGGTTAAGATATGGAAAGGAAGATGGTCGGTGGGTGGTGGCACATGCCTTCCAACCCAGCACTTGGGAAGCAGAGGCAGGTGGATTTCTGAGTTCGAGGCCAGCCTGGTCTACAGAGTGAGTTCCAGGACAGCCAGGGCTACACAGAGAAGCTCTGTCTCGAAAAAAAACAAAAAAACAAAAAACAAAAAAAGTCATTTGATGTTTGTTTTTAACTGTGTGTGCTGTATATGTGAATAGGGCCACACATGTGCCATTCATTGTGTATGTGTGGAAGTCAGAAGACAAGCTTTAAAACTTTTTTTTCAAGGTGTTTATCTTTTGTTTTATGTGGACATGTGTTTTGCCTGCCACTGGTGCCTTCAAAGGCCAGAAGAGGGGGATGGATCCCCTGAAACTGGAATATCAAATGGCAATGAACTACCTACCAGGTAGGTGCTTGGAATTGAACCAGAGACCTCTGGAAGAGCAGCCAGTGCTCTAATCACTGGGCCACCTCTCCAGCCCTGGGAGACAATGCTTTTGAGTTGTTCCTTGGCTTCCACCCTGTTTTGCAGCAGGGTCTGTCTCCCTTGGTTTGCCACACTGCACACTGCAGGCCAGCTAGCTTGAGATTCAGGCCAGATCTCCCGTGTCTCACTACACATCTCATCACAGTGGTGTTTGGGCTAGAGACACATGCCATTATCTTCCGTGTGGGTCCTAGGGGTTGAACTCAGGCCAGCATGCTTGCAGGGCAGCAGTCTTTACCAGCTGAGCCATCTTGCTGGCCCCATGTGTCTGTTTCTTATTTAGCCCGAATTCCTGGGCTTTGAACTTCAGAAGTGTGTCTATTGCTCCTAGACTTGCAAAAAACTGATTTCAAGAAGGCTAGAATTGTATACCCATTCTCTAGGTCAGATAAAACCCAGGCAAAGTAATTTCCCTTAAAAGTCAAGACTGTCTTATGGAAAATAATTTGGGTATTATTTCAAAGTAAGCACTGACCTCCAGCCTATTTCCAAAAAAAGGGGTGTACTTTGTTGGAGGATATCTGATCACAGTGTAAACCCTGAAACTGTATTGTTTACTGAAAAAACATGTTTCTAGTTGAGGTGTGGCTCAGCCCTTAGTACCTTTAATCCCTCTGGCTGGAACACAGATACACTCTTAGTACACACCTTTAATTCCAAACAAAGGTAAAGTTAGTTTGTAGAAAGAAGCACCCATGTTTCAAAGTAATGCGTAAACTGAGTGGCAAAGTGATGGATCAGAGAAACATTTGACAGAATAGGATATGCCAACTTTCTTGGTCTGCAGGAAGGTCAGTTTTGTTGTTTTTGTTAAGCAGATACTGACTACAGCAGCATCACCTCCTCTAGCTAATGAACTACAATCCTGCATCCTGCCCACTGGTCCAGGGTGGGGGCAGTTCATCTTGTGACTTCATCTTTCTGAGGGATCTAAGACAAGACACTGACTTTCAACCTGCTTAAAGTTCTAAGTGACTTGGGTCACTTTATGCTCTTTAATTGCTCAGCCTAAAAGGAAGTTCCTTTCTGCATATTCTCTACTAAGCACATTTGAAATCACCACCTGAGAAGCCTTCCTCGTGGCTTCCTGCTAACCATGAGTTCCCCTTGGCCTGCAGCCCTAAGCATACCACCTCACGCGCTTAGCTTGAGGCTCAGAACGCCTGAGGCAGGCACTCAAACTTATTCTTGAATTCGTAGAGTAAGATATAGAAATGAACTTTTCTAAATTCAAAGGAAAGGAATAAAGCACTTCACTAACTAAAAACCAAGCTCTACCTTTATTTGGCTCATCGCTCCATTTATTAGAGTAACCACATTTGGAGAGGCACAAAGCACTTAAGCTTTACATGACTACAAAGTGATCACAAATCCCAAACTCCAGATCTTTCACTTCCACTTAAAGAGCAAGTTTTCAAAACGTCTGAGTTAGTTCAGGACACAGACCCAGATTACATGGGAGCTACTATGTTTAAATGCTGCACGTCTTGCTCTAGCATCTTCTTCAAGTGGGATCCAGCAAAAAGGACTGAAATGTCTAAGGTCACGATGCAAATGCTTTGAGGGGCAGTGAATCCATCCGCACAAAGGGGCAAGGACGCAGCGCACAGAGCTCTGAGGACTCACTGCGCCATCTGCGCTTCCATGGCTTGTGCTGTCCACTCTGGGGCTGTCTGACTAATTTTCTCCAAAAGGTTATTTACTTGGAAACAAAGTGATTGGATCTGCTTGTCCCATGTTGGCAGGGCTTCACGTGCTAAGGAAAGAATAAAATAATAGGAAAAACAGAAATTACAAATCAAAGCTAAAAGATAAATTACAACAGTGTTAATTTTTAAAAGACATTTATTCTGGAACTCTTGGCTAAAAATGTTAATTAAGCAATTGTTAAGAACTCAGATTAGGCCAAGCATGTTTTTTATCTCTACACTCAAAAGACAGAAGTAGGCAGTTTCTCTGTGAGTTTGCAGCTAGCTTGGTCTACAAAGTGAGTTCCAGGCCATCTAGGAGAGCTACACAATAGCCTATCTCAAAAAAAGAACACAAACCACTAACAGCAAATATAAAATCAAACATAATAAAAATGTTATTATTAATGCCCTTGAAAACAAAATCAACTGCTGAAGCCCTAACAAGACAAGATGACCACGAAGCAGCCTCAACTTAAGGGCCAAGCCCTCAGTGCTTGCTGGGGCGATGCTGCCATCTACTGGGAGAACACTGGATTTATACATGAGAATGTCTACCTCACCAAAAATAATACAACAGAAAAAAAAAACATAAAATCTACTTGAAACACTATCTTGAGTCTACCTTTTTTTTTTTTTGAGGCCAAAGTTTCTCTGTATAGCCTGTCCTATAACTCACTGTGTAGACCAGGCTGGCCTCAAACTCATGGAGATTTGCTGCCTCTGCCTCCCAAGGGCTCAGATTAAAGGTGTGCACCACCACTGCCTAGCTTCATTTATTTTAAGAAGACTCAAAAAACAAACAACAAACAAAAAAAAAAAAATCCACATTTATTTTGTGTATGACTGTTTTGCCTGTGTGTGTGTGTGTGTGTACAGTCTTCCCTGTAGGCTGACTCCACTGCAAGAATCCAGAGCCATCCTGTTTCCCCCTTTAATCTAATGTGTTTCTCCTCCCTTTGCCCTGTTTTCATTTTTTAAAGACTCTGGCTATACTGGAGAAAGTAGGTTAGAAAGCAAGTGTAGACGAGAGGAAAATTCACAGGCTGTGACAGCAGCATTCCAGGCGAGTCACAGGGAATACAAAGGAAGAGAAGGGGCAGCGAGGCGGCTCAGAAGGTAAAGTCTTGGCCTGTGAGCACCCCTAGGACTCAGAGTAGACAGAGGACTGACTACTGCAAGTGTTCTCTGACATCCACACATGCTCACCCACACTCACACATACATAAACATTTGAATTTTTAAAAATAAGAAAAGTACACGGATTCCTAAGAACACTAGGAGTTGTAACTTATAGGACATGGAAGATGAAGGAGTTAAGAAGAAGAAATTAAGGAAAAAAGTAAAGATGTAGCTTGTAAATGGCTAAGTAGCAGATTTTGGGCCTGTGTTTCTCCTAAATCCCTATTAAGCAATCTGCTATAGACACCTTAGGTGTGAACTAGAGCTACAGGTTTGAGAACGAGGGACTGGGACAAGCAAAACCAGCCATTTCCAGACATGCTAACTGAATCAAGGGTTAGAGATCACCCATGGAGATTCAATGCCTGTAGCAGGAAAGGCCTGGGATTAAGCTGTAAGTAACTGATGTTAAATCTAAGGGCATTACAGAGTCCATAAAGATGACATGAAGAACAGCTGGCATGCAGGAAAGAAGGCAGGGCAGGAGAGGGCGGCAGAGTTGACAGCATCAGGATGGCCACGGTGTGGTGCCATGCACATAAGGTTAAGTGACCAGCAATATTCGCTTTATTAAAACCAAGATAAAGTCTAAAGCAGGCTTGCCAGCACACCCATGAGCTCTGTACTCAGGAACCAGAGATGGGAGAAGCTCCACAAATCAGGGGCCAGCCTGGGCTAGTGGGTGGCAGAGACTCTACTTTAGAAGAAAAGAAAAGACCTGTGTGTGCTTCAGACCAACGGAAAGAAGTCAGCAGGATTTTAAAAAGCTAAAACAAACAAACTTTGGGCTTCTAACACAGTTCCTACTGGTGAGTGTATGAAGAGCAAGGCTAGGGAAGGGACCCTTGGAGCAAGGAAAGGGCAGATAGAAGACAAGACATTGTCACCTACACTTCACATTTAGGGCTTCATAAATATGATCAAGACAGTTTAAAAAAAATCTTTGAAATGGGAAACAGTTTTCTCTTTAGAAAAAGAAAAGTTAAAAGAACAAAAACAAAAACAAAACAAAAAGCGCCTCAAATCTGAAGGAAATACTGCTATGTAGGAAACAGAATGGTGGAGAGAAATGAAGCATGCTCCAGGGAGTGACGAAGACCTGTGACCTTGAACTCACAGTGCTGTCTGGTTCCTGACTGTCCACCAGCACACTGACTAGCCTAAGTGAAACAGGACAGAGAAGGAGGGTCTCGATGCACAGCTGGCGCATCAGGTCAGTAGGCTCTCATAGTGTCTGTCCCACAGGCAACTGAGGAAAGCTGAGAGGGGGAACCAGTCTTCGCAGGGAAGACACAGCAATTGTTTATCCAACACCAAAAGGTCAACCCTGAAAACACAGACAAGTAACCTTACACAGACTGAGATTGTATTTAGAAATATATGTGTGCATATCCATATATGCATATCACAACAGTCACTGAAAAAGGAGGCTGGGAACTTGTTCTAGGGACTCAGGGAGAACAG
>JADRCC010574342.1:0-19708 GCA_019843855.1 Hylomyscus alleni | reverse complement strand
AGAGCCTCTGGGAGCCCCTCTGTGGCGGTATTAGGCAGTTCTATACAATCTCTGTGATCCTCAGTTGGAGATAACTGTCCTGCATTCTTAAAAGTGGGCACAGGCTTGATCCAGTGCTTTGAGAAATTCTCCAATCCCAGAAGAAATATGTGAGGCCCCATGCCTCCTCATCTGATGTGGGCTAGGCATTTCATTCTTTATAACATCTGCACCTAAGTCTAGTTTCTAAGAACAGTTTACCAATCAAGATGTCAACTCTCCCTCCATGACTTCAGTTCTACACAGTGAAGTTTTACTGCAGCTCCTGAGGGAGTGTTCTTTGCTTTCTTCTTGCTCCTTGTTATCTTTTGACAGTTTCCAGGGAGGAAAAGTTGCAGTTTGCAGACTAAGTGTTAGATGTTTCAAACAGATTTTTCAGCACATGAGATGCACTTTCACACTTAGTAGACTCATCTGGTTATTAAACTTTGGTGAATAAGCACAATCATCCCATGAATCCCATAATAATGAAGACTCCTGGACTTGAATATCCATCATAACAAACAATTAACCAGCATGTTAATGCACTGCTCTGTGGTTGCAAAATGCAAGTTTCAATAGACTCAGCGTGCAGACATAGTATAAGACACTTCTGCCTTTTTTTTCTCTTTGTGTATAGGGGGAAGGGGGATTTCTACATAAGTCCTGTATTTACAGCATCTGCCCTCACCTTCTCTCTTCTCTTTAACTCCCTCTCAGATTCATGGCCTTTTAACCTTTAATTATTATTCTTATATATAAATAAATTCAACCTGCTGAGTCCCTTTAATGCTGCTCACATGTGCATGCTTTCAGAACTGACCATTTTGTATCATTAACCCGTTAGGGGGCTCATCAACTAGGGAGCAGCCATTAATTGCTTGTAGTTCTTCAACCAGGACTTGGGTCTCATGAAATTTCTCTGCTTTGTCTTGGTATGTCAACTGATATGGTCATTTTGCAGATCTTGTTTGAATGATCATATTTTGCAGCTATCGTGAGTATAGCTTTCCCTGTCATATATAGAAAACACAATCTCAACCGGGCGGTGGTGGGACACGCCTTTAATCCCAGCACTTGGGAGGCAGAAGCAGGTGGATTTCTGAGTTCGAGGCCAGTTTGGTCTACAGAGTCCAGGACAGCCAGGGCTATATGAAGAAACCCTGTCTCGAAAATACCAGAAAAAAAAAAACCCACACCCTCACAGTAGCAATCCTGTTTTTCTGGCTTTTACGATATTTTCACTCCAAGTTCCATGAAGATCCCCAAGCCTCAGGTGTAGGGGATGCATTGTAGATGCATCCCTTGGAGCTGGCTGGGTACATTGTGGGTAGTTCTCTGCATTTTGACAATTATGGCTTTCTGTAATGGTTTCTATCTGCTGCAAAAAGAATGTGGTATATGGGTGGGCACTTCACTTACCTGTGGGCCCAAGGATACATGTTTAGAATGGAGCTAGAGATTATACTCCTTTGGTTCCTCCAGGTTCCTTGGCCTTAACACCACAGATAGTTGGCTAAGTTTACAATACTAGGCACAAATTTCATTCTATTGAGTGGGATATAAGTCCAATTAGATAGTTTAAGTTTTTTCTAAGATACAAGTTCCACTATTATATATTTAGAGATATCTTCCCATGTTGGTCATTACAATGGTTTGTCACTCTAATAGCCTGTAGGACTACTTATTGCTTTCTTTTTTTGCCTTGATGGTTTATACAGCACCTTCTTGTGATATGACAGCTAATTCTAAAGGAGGCTGCTTCCATCAATTCCTGCACAGTTCCTCCAAGTCTCCTTCATGATGTCTTCAGCAATAGGAACTTACCTCCAAATTTTGGTGTCAATCAAGAGCTACAGCTAAAGCCTTCATTGTTTGGGGTGTTGCTTGGACCCTTGTGACCAACAACTCAAATGTACCAACATGCTTGGTAGTGGACTTTTAAATAGTCTATGGGTTTGCAGGGAAAAATCATCACTACACACACACACACACACACACACAAACAAACAAACATACATATACAAATATACAGACATAGAAACATTCATACATACATACACACTCACATATATACATACACACACACAAACTCACACATTCAAACACACAGAGACAGCACACACACACACAAGCACGCACATACACTCACATACACACTCGAACACACATACACACATATACTCACACCCAAACTCATTAAAGTTTTATGTAATTTTTCGATAAACACAAAACAAAGACTCCCAGTGGCATTTTCAAGCATCATTAGTGTTATTTAACCCTGCTCCCACCCTCCCTTCCCCCTCTCATCAGTTTTCCAGCTTCCCCCTCCATAGTACCGGCCATGGTCTTTTTATTTCCATTCCTAAATTTTCAGACTGGTGGGAACTCAGGAAGAAGCTGCTGAGGAAGCATCTCCCTGGCTTCATTTGGTGTCTAGAGAGTCTGGCCGCCCTCCTGCCAGGAGGCTCTGGGGGAGGTGGGGACCCAGGGCTCTGAAACAGATGCTCCCTGTCAGCGAGTGATGGAAGTGAAAGGCGGTGATGAATTAGGGAGAGGGACTCATGCTTCACGGCACTCTGATTTTAATGATCTGTACAGAACCACCGCAGCATGCAGCGTTTCCAAATTAAACAAAGGAACCTTCCCTCATACACGTAAGCAACTTTCTCTCCAGATTGCCTGAGTACTGTCCAGGAAATGAGAGCATACCCCTTTGTGGGGGAGGGGATGCGGCTGACCGCTTTCCTCTCCTGCCTGAATCAGGACCCTAGACAAGTGAGGAAGTGTTGGCGGCTTCAGTGAACATATTTCATTTCTAGTGCTTCACAAACTATATTGTTATAACAGAAAAGAGCAGTGATGATGGGTAATGGAAAATTTTAATTGTATTTCCGTCAAAAGTTCTAACTGCTAAGATAATCCTTTTATGGGAAAATAGAAGATAATATTGAGGAAAGAATCTGTAGAAATGGTGAAAGGGGGATTTTGGAACTTCTCCAAACAACACAGTGAAGGAGACTTCAGAGTCACATAGATCAATATTTTAGGTCAGTAACTTTCTTTGCCGCCATGGTTAGTACTTGATTGTCACCCAGAATTACTCACAGATGAATAAAGAGGCCCACACTGCCGAGGACCGGGTTCATTGCAGGGGACCCCAATTTCTGTGGGATGAGAGTTCTGGTCAGGTGGGCAATAAGTCGGCGGATGACAAACAGACTCAACACAAGAGTGTGGTGAATCTGAATGTATTTGTACAAAGTGAAATTCAGGCTTAAATAGCATACAGCAAGCAGGGCAGATGACAAGAGTGATGTAGGCAGGCAGAGTTTACAGCAGGGGGCACAAGAGACAAGTGACCACTACATCAAGGTCATAGGATTTGGTAATCAGGTGTGAAGTAGGTGGAAGAGGAGTTGAGCCCTCCCTGCTGGGGCTATCTTGGCATTCCTATGCTAATTCTCTGGTTCTACTGGAGGCAAAGACTAGGAGAATCTGATCTAGTATTTCTTGCTAAATTCTCTGGGTCTTGCTGGTGACCTAACAGTTTTAGCTAATGCCCTTGAGTGAGGGAAGGCCTTCGATTATTCTCTAGTATGTAAAACAGTTCTTACTTCTGTGGGACTGTCCTGAGAATTGTAACTATGTTAACAGTAAGCAATGGTGCCTGATCTCTGTTGCTAACTCTGAGGGAAAACCTGTCTGACAAGGCAGATTCCTTGAGAGAAGTTCCAAGGTAAGGACAGCTTGGAATTAAACTAGGATAGGTTGGAAACGTTGTGCTGGCCAGGAAACAATGCTCAATCATAGCCATTAACGAATCATTTTTGGGGGTACCTTTATGCCTAAATAAGAGGGCATGTTGATGATTGGGAAGACTAATCTGGAACACGTCTGAGTTAGGAGATGCCAGCGACTATCTGAATACCCAGGAGGTACAAGCTCCCTTTTGGGGCTATAACGCCTCTCATCCTTAATTAGGCTTTTACCCCTGATAATTTGGATATGACTGGTGTAGACAAGTTGGCGTGGCACCACACTGAACCACGTTGTGAAGACATTTCCTTATAGATGAGACAAGATGTAGTAAGGTTTACAACCAACACACACCACCCTGTCCCAATGACACTTTCTTTACTTGTATCCATCTAAGGAACTCAATATGACACAAACAAAGAAAGAGTTCTAATCCAGTTTACTCTGCAAAGATAAACTCTAGCTAACCCCATGCTATCCCAGTTGTCCACCCCTTGCTGCCTCACCCCTGTGTCACACCTCCAGGGAAACAAGTAGCGATAGGGAGTTGAATGGTCCATTGATTCTTCCTTCATAAGCCTATACAGGTCATAGCCCTAGCATCTACCAGGGTCCTCATTGTACATCCCCCTGAAAAGAATCCCAGAGCTATGGATCCTCAGTACTTGCATCAGGTAGAAACCATCACAGGACCAAAGATTGTGATCATCTCCTTTCTTCAAAAGAGGTAGCTACAGTGGTAGGTTTAAATTTTGGTTATGTAATAGAACATAGCACTTCCATTTTCCTTAATGACCATACTAAAGATGTGAACTTATATTGCATCTTATTAAGGGTACCAGAATGGGCATCAGATTGCTTTAAACAGAGCTCAAAAAAAGCCAAGACTTAAGTGGCAAGTTGTTATCATTGAGAAGATGATCTCTGAAGACACCCAGATCTGAGCTCAAATGTCAGCTGATGAGCTAAGGACCATGCACCTAATAGATTTGTTAAATTTCTGTTAAAAAAATGAAAATAACATACCTATATACATGAAGCATTTTGATAATAGCAGTAAGTGCCAAGATTCATAGCAATATCTTTGTTAATGAGTTAATACATTTTGGAAATTAAGGTAAGTACCAGGTGTTAGCCCAGGACCAAATAAATGTCATGAACGTGGTTATTTATCACAAATAAATGGCTCCACCTTTTGAGAAACCAGTGTCATAACTACTTGGAAGCTGGAATTCTTTCATTCCATCATGACTAGGCATAGACCTATCAATGTCAGTAAGTTCTGATGCGCCATCTGCCTACTCCTAAACAAGCTTTTGGAGACTCTTTGTAAACACACCGGTAATAATTTGTGGGTTTTTCTTTAAAGTCCTCCAAGTTCCTGAACCCTGTATAAACCATGACCTTGAAGACCCAGTCTGCTCTCTCAGAGCACCATGGTTGTAATGGATGGGCTGACTTGCTTTTTCACTGCCCTTTGAAGACCTCAGAGAAGGTCTTCTTCAAAACAGTTTGTTAAGTCCTTTTGCACCTCTGGCCACTGTGCAGGGGTCCCTAGGACTTCTAATCTGAGTAGGAGACCTATCCGTGAGGCTATGGACAGAGGTTTGTCTGTGCAGGTCATTTCCTGGGGGCATACATAAGATTGACAGGAAGCTCTGGAAGTAGAAGACAAATTATAATTAAGCTTCATTGTTTTTTTTTTTTTCAGTCAGTATGGAGGTTGATGTATCTACCTTTCTGAGTATATATGAAGTTCAATGATTGCCTGGACTTGTAAAAGCCACCATCAAAATTTGTACTGGTATCTTCCGTCAAAGCAAATTCAAAATACAAAGTATTGTAAGGGTCTGAAAATCTCTGAAGGAAGATCCCAGACTCAGAGTATGCAAAGATAATGAGTGTTTATTCTGCAGAAACAACCAGAATGCTGGGGTCAGCTATTCTCCAAAAGGGTGACCCTAGACAAACGCATGCAGGGCTTCTTATAGGGAACCCAGGGAACTCTTTAGAAGGATTCTGTAATCTAAAATTTCATTGGTGGGTCATGGGTGGTCAGTGGTCTGCATTCTTATGTCAGGAACATTTAACCACAGATGAGAAAGGGCTGCCCAGCACAGATGTGACATTCTGACATAAGATATTTCCCCATGTCTGTGGCTATCCCTAGGCTATTCTTTGGGAGGGGGTTTTATGACCTTGCTTTTGGATTTTGTGGTCTGTTCCTGGAGCTGGTGCTTTACTGCCTTCTTTTTAAAATCAGGACTGGTCCTTAAATGGAGACAAATGGGGTCTATGTCATCCTTTCATTATATGTTTTCCTCTCTCAATATGAATATTTTATGGGTGTTTTTTTTCTTTTGAAAAGCAAACTTATTTGTGATGGTTTTAGGAAAGGTGATATGGGAGGAAAATGGGTGTGTGCCTGAGCTTTGGAGAGACCTGGTGACAGTTCGGGTGAGCGCTGTATTTTCACATGAAGTGAACAAAGCAACTTGAATGCCTCAGATTCCCAACTAGACCCCACTTGTCAGCAGAGTGAAACAGTGCTTTACAGAGTGGGAGGAAGATGTCATGAGTTATACTGCAGACAGGGGACTAATATCTAACTTACAAAGAACTGCAAGCACAAAACACTAAGTAAGTAAACGTATAATCAACAATGAACAAATGAAACAAACACAGACCACTGGATGAATGCATTTGCTACATTAATCCATTTAGAAAAATAATTATATGTTAATACGTTCTGAAGAAATTTTATAATCCAATCCACACTTCCCTTTGTTCTGTTTAAAACTATATCCACTTACTCCTTTTTAAAGTTATTTGATATGTAATCTGCATTGCTATACATAAAATATAGTTTTTAAAAATTACCTTCAGAATAAGGAACAATAAGGAAGCCCTTTGCAGATCATTTGCCCAATGCCAACTCTGCAGAGTTGCTGCATGAAGGCTTATTTTAATTCAGAATGAGTCCATGCATTGGCAAAGAAAATGTCCCAGCACTGTGAAGTTTCTCTCCCTGCAGACCCGTGGAACTACTCCAGGTAGTTCCTTTGTAATAAGAATCTGTTTGCCTTGGTATTTTCTTAACTGTTATCTATCAACTTTTAAAACATATTCTGTTCTCTGTTTCCAGTTTACTTAACTGTTTCCTATTAAACATTTCAAGTATGTGCTGTTCACTTGCCATAAGGAGACTTAAGGAAGGCCAGGTGGTGATGTCTGCAGGTGCTGTAGAGCTGTCAAAAGGAAATCTGAGCTGAGGAAGCCAGGTCCTTTGTAACTGTCAGTAAGCATGCTTGAAGGGAAACAGGGTCTGGTCTGTTCGTTTGCAGGCAGAGCCATGGTATACGTATAACAACATCTTTCAAATGCAAGCATTTCTAAATATGTTGTGAAGAAAAATCTCAGAAGTTCCCTCCATCCCCTAGACTTGTAGAAAACTTAGGAAGCACGTAAAGTTTTGTCACCTGTGAGTGGTTTAATTATAACACTGAAATGATTTTCCACTAAGCATCCTATCAAGTATGTTAACAACCTCCTAGCAGCTTCGTTCAAGGTCCATTCTCTCCGCCTTCCATTTCCACCAATAAATACTGAGAATAAAATTGTGAAATATTTTTCTGTGTATTAAAATTTAAAAAGTTGATATTTTTTCATGTCTAGGTAAGTTTTATTCTTAAATTTTAATATTAAGCTGAGAAACTAATGTAAGTAGACAACCCCAAACTCATTATGAGACCCTCCCCAAAGTAACCAAACAGATTAGTTTTACTGAGTTATGCATACCACCAGATTTGGGAGAGAAAGTGTATCACATACATGGGCTGTGCAAAATTCCCCAAACTTGAGCAAGAGGGTTTATTTTTGTTTGTTTTGTATTGTTTTAAGTTTTTAAGTTTTTAAAACAATAGAGTGCTTCAAAAACTAAAGTAGCAAGGGAAGGAGATCCCAATTTTTAAGTCTAAAATATGAATCTGAAGCCTTATTCTATGAAAATATTTTGTTGAAAAGGATGCATTTAAAAGGGAAGATTTCTCTTTATACACAAAATGAATTAGCGGCCTCAGTGAGAGCAAAACCCATCATAAGTATATGACAGGATTTGTTCCCCTGAGATGGTGCCTTGAACCTCAGAAACACAAG
Source organism: Hylomyscus alleni (assembly GCA_019843855.1). Classification (NCBI taxonomy): domain Eukaryota; kingdom Metazoa; phylum Chordata; class Mammalia; order Rodentia; family Muridae; genus Hylomyscus; species Hylomyscus alleni. Next base: position 11,776 of record JADRCC010574342.1, on the reverse strand, counting down.
CCGGGCTTCAGAAGGTCTAGGGAAAAAAAAAAATGAGGTTTTTAATACAATGTGGCATAACCGGCTCATATCCGAACTAGTTTTTGAGAACTTTAGTAAACTTTGGCAGTATTATTTGGCTTTTTAAAGGAAACTTCATTTAGAAAAAAAGCAAGGAAGGAAGGAAGAAAGGGAGGGAGGGAGGGAGGGACAGAGGGAGGGAGGGAGGGAGGGACAAAGGGAGGGAGGGAGGGAGGAAAGGGAAGGGAGGGGAGGAGAGGGCAGGGGAGGGGAGGAGGAGGAGAAGGGAGGGAAGGAGGGAGGGAGGGACCAAAGCACTAAATGCAGGGCAGCCTCCAGCTTTCTCCTCTCAGATCCTCTCTCAGTGGTGGAAGATTAAAACCTTTAGAATTTCAAAGCTGTCACCATATGCAAATCATGAGCTCCCTGTTTCGTTTTCAGACATCTTCACTTCATTTCCTTTCATTTTGCTTCACACCATCCGTTGGCTGAGACTATCAATGCTGCTTTTCACAGACTGCAAATGAGAAGATGCCAACTCCCACGCAGAGACCAGACTTAGCTGTGTCCTGCAGGGTCTGAGTGCCACGAGCTTCCATTTGACTGCTGAAGTCCACCGTTATTCTCAGGTGTGCTAGCATGCAGGATGTGGGCTTATTTATTCCCCTTAGTCTGGGTTTGCTGAACTCACAGGTGCCAAGCCTAATGCAACCTCCTTACTCGGGGGAAATGATTGGTTAATTCCTTACCTGGACTGGTTGTTGTGGTGCCCTGAGTCACATGATATTTGGCTGTCTTTCTCCAACTGCTTCACTTTGGGTAAAGTGAGAGCTCATTATCTACTGGGTGCCTGGAGATTTAGTCATAATTCACTTCTGAACACCTCACCTGAAAACCATACACAACCAGAACCTGGTTCTCTGCCTGTCCCCTTAGAGGAACTTTGAGATAATGGGGTGACATTGCCAAGAACATGGCCAAAAATCATACTATGACAGAGACTGAACTTGACCTGTAGTTAATTTGACCTGTAGTCAGTTTGAAGATCATCTGGCTTTAGGAAAATAGAGAGTTGTGATTTTGAATTTTTAAAACGAATTTGTAAAGCATTACTAATATTATTGTCAACTTTCTGAGAAGAAGAGGGAGAAGGAGGCAGGGAGAGGCTTACTCTGTAGTAATTAGTTCCCTAGGGCAACCTGACAACTGTGTTCACTGTGACTTCCCATGTGCAACTGGGTTGATGTGCCAGGTTGCTGCTGCTGCGTGTCTGCTGATCTGTGTTCAATGTATGATTCACTTTATGCAAAATAAGATGGTAGTTGTTTTTTTTTTTCTACTGGTAGATAAGTATTGCTGGGCAAGTGAACTACAATGACCAACTCCACTCACTCCGGAGCACAAGCTGAGCCCCAGCACTCCCATACACTTGCCTCTTGTCACCAGTGGGCCAGTTATCAGTCCTTTAGTACTAGTCCTCCTTTCAGGTTTAAACATATCAAAGGCAAGAAGCTCCAAGTCCAAGTGTTTTAGCCATTAACCATTCCACAGGCTATGTGAGCAAATCCAGTGTGACTTTCTGTTTTTGGCTTCTCCTCTCTCATACATCTTTACCCTCCTACTCTGCAATGAGGGACCTACTCTTCCAAGGCTTTTCCCCTTTCCCAGGAGGCAGACTTAGACTTCAGGGGAGGATGGGACAGGGTCACTGAATGACGTAGACCAGGCTAAGCTGTGGGCCAAAGAGCCATGGCTACCTTCCTGCAAGCTTGTAAACAGAACTGGTCCGTAAAAACCTGACCACCATGCTTAAGCAGTTAGCTGTGGGTCACCTCTGACTAGGGGATCCTCAGCTACTTTATGGCATCCAGAGGTTCAGAACACTTTCTCCAACAAAATCTTAGAAATTGGGGCACTTCTCAGGCTAGACCAGACGTGTGGCCCCTACCTGGTTGGGCAAGAACTAGGCTATTCTTCACTCCTGTGGAGGGTCAGAGGGTATGGGAGTGAGCATATGTGTATGGATCCTTCCTTTTCAAATGCTAAATGACTTCTATGTCAAATATATAAACTAGGAGGAAAATATTCACATCCTCAACTCACTTACCGTCCTTTTAAATCCACCCTACCGAAGGGCAGTGCTTCCGATGACAGGTAGAAAGGCTGGAGTTGACAGTGCTTTCCTGGGAAGTTGCATTAAAATTCCATAGATTGGTTAGCTTGAATATTTGTTACTATAAACAGTGTTGGAAATTACCGCAGAATCAAGATGCCACTAGATCTCGTGTGCTGCAGTGGCTGGCCTTCTTACGTGTCCCAAGCCTACAAACAGCAAACCTAGGTGTTTCTTTTAGGGAAGGCCCAATCCCATCTCACTCACACCCTATTTGAAGATTCCACTTCTATCACGTTAAGGTCAGTGATTGAACACAGGCATGCAGGTAATTTTAGGATGAGTGAATGGGAGGAGTCAGTGTTTATTTAATTCACAAGACATAAGGGCTTCCCAGAGTCAATCTCTGAGCTCCAGTTCGAAATGCGAACTATGAAAAGCTTCTAACTGGTCTTGACCTAAATAAGAGAAAAATTTAATTAAGGTATTTGCCTTCAACACTTTATAACACAGAACTTCCACCTCTCACAACCGTAACAGCCAGTCCTTGGACACCTAAAAAAAAAAAAAAAAAAAAAAAAAAAAAGGTTTTCTCACCTTAATTTTATTTTCTGCCTCCAGTATGTGTATATTGTTTCAGCATCCTGCCTAGTCCAGGTGTTTACTCAAAATCTGCATCTGGAACAGCTCCAGAGAAGCTACCCACAGGTGCTCATGTCTACCCTCACAGATGCTTCTACTGGGCCTGCACTTTCCTATCTGCAGATGGTCACACAGATCCTGGACAGCCCCTCCCCAACCTCTCACCCCTATCTCCTTCCTGTCTTTGTGTAGTCCCAGTTATGGCAGCACCAGTAGCACCAGCAGCACCAGCACCAGCACCAGCAGTAAGGTGATTGCAACCCTGATGGTGTACTTCCAGCCAGCTCACTTTAAATCCCAGCTAGTGAAACTCTTTAGGGGAACAATTAGAGGGTTTGGCCTTGGAGTAGGTATGGCCTTATTGGAGAAGGTGGTCACTAGGGGAAAGATGTGGGATTTCAGAAGCTCATTCTAGGACTAGTGTCTATCTGCCTCTAACTTGCCATTCCAACTACGTGAATTTTCAGCTACTTCCCCAGTACAATCTCGGCCTGCCTACCACTGTGCTGGCCACCATGATATTCATGGACTCACCTTCTGAAACTGTTAAGTTTCTAAGTTTATAAGTTGCCTTGGTTGTGGTGCTTCGTCACAGTGAGTGAAGAGTAACTATGACACAAGAAATTTGCTTTATTTTCCTTGGTTGGTAATAATTGTGCATATAATTAGGTTTGTGTACATTTTAACACACATAGGGCAATCAAATAGAACCTTTATTTACCTACACTCTCTATATTCTTTACAACCTCTAGTATCTACTATTTTAGAGTCCCATCAAATACTTTTAGCTCCCACTTATGAGAGGGAACATCCTGTACTTGTCTTTCTGTGTCCTATTTATCTCACTTAAATATATTTTCTTCTAGCTCTTGCTACTTGTGCCGCAAATGACAGAATTCCCTTCTTCCTGGTAGCTGAATATTCTATTGTGAATACCTTCCAGGTCTGCTTAATACATCTGCCTTTTGATGGATATTTTTGTATTCACTATCTCCCCTATTGGGGATATTGTTGCAATAACATGGATGTGTAGTGTTTTGTTGTTGTTTTGCTTTGCTTTGTTCTCAGTATGCTGATTTCAGATCGTGAGAGCAAGATCATGTTTTTTGAAGAACTTCCTTACTATATACTGTTCTACGGAAGTATATTAGAATTCTTTTTTAATACCTCTTCCCCCACACTCTCTGTCCCTACCCTCCCTTCTCCCCTCCCTACTCCTGCTACTGCCTCTCCCTTTTTTTCTTTTCCTTCTTCCCCTTCTCTTTCCTCTACAATCTCATTTATTTGCACACACACACACACACACACACACACACACACACACAGAGAGAGAAAGAGAGAGAGAGAGAGAGAGAGAGAGAGAGAGAGAGAGAGAGAGAGAGAGAGAGAGAGGAGAGAGAGAGTTCTGGGCACCAGGCAAACTGCCTTGGAGGACCTCCTTCTATACTTTCTGTGACCCTCTCTCAGGCTACTTAAACTTGTACAAGTTTCTTCTTGATTTGAATTATTAATGAATAAGGAGTTGACAGTTCTGTAATCTGAAGAGGCTTTTAATATTTGATATACATTCCCAGCATTTTGATTCAAGATCAAGATCATACATCAATGTGTATGAGGGGGGGTGAATCAAAAGCACCTGGATTTACAAATGCTGAATCCATCAAATGGTAGACACTTAAATAGCCCAACTTTAAAATCTCACGCCGTAAAAGCAACTATCAAAGGATCACATTATGCCTCATAAACATGATTATTGCCAATTAAATTAAATTATAAAATGTTTAAGGACCAAAAACCAGTAAATTAAATGTAAAATCATGACACATCTTTTCTCTTCTGAAGGCCTCCACAGCATGAATCTTTTCTTTATGAGCTCTGTTTTAGTTTATCCTAAAATTTCTCTTCCCTATTTGGCTTCCTTCTCAGTCACTTGTAAATGATTTTCTTTCTCCATAGACCATTAGCAACTTTAGAGAGTTGTATGAATCACTCCTGAATCCCTACCATGGAGTTTCTCTTCTTCTTCTATTGTCTTTCAGACAGCTTGAGATGCAGGGCCCCTCTGAAGACCTAGTGAGCCTTACCAAATTCATTTTCACCTGTTTTATCTGCTGTCAGTATTGAACCTGGCAATGCACTGGTGAAATACCTTCTCCCGTTAGGAATTAGGGATATTCCTAATTCTTAGTACAAACTACTTCTCATGCTTTCCACACAAACACACTAAATGGTACTACAGTGCTCTCTCTCTCTCTCTCTCTCTCTCTCTCTCTCTCTCTCTCTCTCAGTGAACCAGGTGACATGGGAAAAATTGGAAAGGAAGAAATCAACATACTTTTATTTGCAGATGATATGGTAGTATACATTAAGTGACTAGTAATTCTTCTCAGCAACTCTGACAGCTGATAAATACTTTCATCTGTGCACAAAATTAAAACAAAAAATTCAATATTTCCAACCGTGGTCGATTTTCTACTTGGAAATAATGCCCATCTATACTAGAGCACACCTCTGTTCTCCTATTCCACACTTCAGGGAGTCTGTTTTTAGTGACACCTTCTGAGATTTGGAACATGTATGACCATGTCTACTCCATTCGCATGGAAACAACTGCCACTGGGAGATCTCTGCTTAGCTTGTCCCATGACCCATTCCCATGGTATGTCTTTGTGATACCACAGTAGAAATGCTGGGCCAAGTATAGAAAATGAAGCTGGGATATTTAGAATGATCATGTGTACTCTTCAGCAAACCATTCCGACAGAGATACAACTTCACAGCTTCCGAATACCAAAGAAAAGACAGGCACACAGTCCTTCCTTCAACTCATAGCATTATCCCAATATTAAACTTTCTGTACAGAAAACTTTCAGATCTCAGAAAAGCTGTTCTCTATAGCAGCCTTGTATTACCCACAGGAAAATATATATATATATATATATATATATATATATATATATATGCACTGTCACAACATATATGTGGGACAGAGGAAAACTTGCTGGAGTTGGTTTTCTTCTTCTACCTAAAGATTGAACTCAGCTTATCAGGCTTTGTGTCAAGCACCTTTACCTGCTGAGACATCTTACCAGCCTCAAACACTATCTGTTTCAGCACCACTAGCAAGAAGAGGAAACTCTGCTTGGTCCAGGTACCAAAAGTACCGGCTTCAAGTCCTTCTTCCCCACCTTGCTCTGAGTGGGATGTTCTTTGCTTATTACAGTCTCGTATAAATAATTCAGGCAACTTCTTTCCTCCAGGAGTCTCCTGCCTCCTTTGTAAAATAGGAAAAACACTGAAAAGAATGCCAAATGGAAAGTAACAAACTTGGAACTTGGAGCTTTTGGTTCATTTTCTTCGCCTGGTAGTGGCTCTCTGGTTCTCATCATCTGAGAAGCAGGGACAAGAATGGAAATGCAAAGTCTTGTATTGATAAGGTGGGAAATTTAAGTGAATTGCAGACAAATCTGGAAAACGTCTATGTCTGTTTGTGTTGGTTACAAAGTTAGGCTGTAGAGTGAGAGATGAGCTGTAGAGTTGAGTCTAGCCAAAGAGGCAAAAGAACAGGGTAGTGTCCAGAAGAACAAGTGGATAACCATATTGATGGGAGTTCTATGTGGGCAAACAGCAACTCCAATAGTCCACAGTAGCAACAAGGCCAACCAAGCAGATACCCCTGAGTCAGCTATGATTTCTGCCTGTCAGTCTTTGATGTATACACTGGACAGCTGGATGACCAGGGAAAAGGCAATCATCATTGTGGTACTTGGTGTCATTTACTGTGTGCAGCTTGGGTGAGGGAGTAGCGTCCTCTCCTTGCTCTGGTGTGTTCATAAGTTATTGAGCCTGGTTTCCTTGACACAATATACTCATGCACTTCTAAGGTCCCAATTTACCTCAATAAATTTATTGTCCCTTTTTGCTCCCAGGAACAAGCCATTTGTCATTCTCTGCCACACAGGTAGACAGATGTTGCCAGTCACCTGTCTAGTAAGTGAAGGATCATCTTCCATCATCAGAATGAAGCCAAATGTTGCTTGTAAAACAGGGACTCTGAAAGCAATGCATATTCTGAAATCTTATTATACACTAACTAGAGCATGACACAGGCAGAGATCAACAGGAATATCAACTGAGACTATTATGATTTTACTATTAATGACTGAATAGAATATTCCCAGCTAAAGTTAGTACATGAAATTGCTGTAATCTTTAAATCTTTTTCTTAGTTTTTATGTAAGCTCATTTTCTGTCCCAGGATCGTTCATCACTGTCCTCACGCTTCAGTAGGCTGGCTACCTTCTCAGTACTTCTGTGTTCCTTGTGACCTTGACAGCTTTGTGGGCTGCTGATTCAGTTGTTTGTAAAACACTGTTCCGCTTGGGTTTGACTGACACTTACCTGAAGGTTAGACGGGACTTACGAATTCTTGGGGTGAAGACTGTAGTGGTTAAATGACTTTGTCAGCATATTGTATCTAGGGTAAAGGATATCACATGACTCAGCCCTGCTCTTGTTCCTAGGGAGCTAGCTGGGATAGGGTTTGTCACTTTTCATCACTGTGAAGTTATTCTTCTCCCTTTCTTATTTGGCACTATTCTCAAAGCAAGCTACAATGCAAGGCCCATACCCAAGACACAAGGACTTATGTTCATCCCACGCTCCACTTCCACGAGGACAAAAACCTCAGCATAAATTATTTTTTGATCATTTCTGCCTGAGTACATTGTAGTATGGCCTTATTTAATAATTTATTGATATCACTGTGTGTTCATGGATATTTATTTATATTTTCGTTTATAACCCAATCGTCTATTGCTTGGTTTCTATTGCTGTGATGATACACCATGACCAAAAGCAATTTAGGGGAGAAAGTGTTTATTTGGCTTATACTTCCAAACCGCAGTTCATCATTGAGGGAAGTTAGGGCAGGCCTGGAGGTAGGAGCTGATGCAGAGGCCATGGAGAAGTGTTATTTACTAACTTCTCATTGCTTGTTCAGTCTGCTTTCTTATAGAACCAAGGACCACTAGTTCAGGGATGGTACCAACCACAATGTCTGGGTCCTCTCCTATCAATCACTAATTAAGAAAATGCTCTACAGGCTGATCTTATGGAGAAATTTTCTCAATTGAAGTTCCCTCCTTTCTGATATTCTGGCTTGTGTCAAGTTGATATAAACTTGCCAGTGCACAATCTTTTTTGATGGTCATATTACTTCAGCACATGTTGGAGAATGCTGGTCCCTCTGCTTCTTTGACTTTTCTGTTATTGTTTACTAATATGATTTGAGAATGTATTTTTTTTTTCTGGCTGCAGATGAACTCAGCTCTAGGTGCTATTCTAATAGATGAACTCTTTCTTACTTTCTTCTTATATTTTTGGTTTACTGCTATTGTTAGGCCAGCACAGGCTCTATAAAATACTGAATTTTCTCCAATGGAAGCACTCATTTAGCATCACGACATATTACTGAGGAGCAGGAGATAAAGAAATCCACAAAGAGTAACACAGTTTGGTATGTTCAGAATGGACCATAGGTCACTCACTACCAAGACTTTCCATCAAGGAACTGTTAAATATTTTATGTCTGTCTTGTCATTCCAGAGCCTTCACTTCTCTCAAATAAAAATTATTTCATGTCATTACTTCTTATATATTCATGGAATCATGCACAGAAAAAGAAAAACTATTGGCTTTTTAAAATATGTACTAGAAAATTATAATGAGAAAAATTACTTTTGAGTAAATTACTTTTATAGTTTTTGTCTCTATTAATTTTATTATATATTATAAGAATAATGTTAAAATGTTACAAGATGGCCCTCCTGAGCTCCACCTTCCTTCCAGTTTACTTCCCCACCCAAGCCAGATCAAGAACCCACAATACCCACTCATACCCTACAGTCTACATGCTTCCCAGGAGGTTCACAATAATCAAAGACATAGGTAAGGATCTCACCCAAATACCCACACCAGCTGAGATGCCCATAAATCCCAGCTGATCTGGACCTACCTGATCTGCCAAGCTCCATCTACCTTCAGGTCTGTTTCTCCACCATTCAGATGATCTGCTCCAATTCCCTCCCACATCCTACAATCCTACAGCCTGCCTGCCTCCCAGAAAGTCTGCAGTAACCAGGGACACAGAAGGCCTGCTCTAACCAGAGACACAGGAAGCCCACCCTAACCAAAGACAGTACTGTCTGCCTCCAAGGAGACCAGCTCTAACCCAGGTCAAAGATCTTTACCTGCCTCCAAGGACTCTCACGAAATAATAGTGGGAGACTTCAACACCCCACTCTCACCAATGGACATATCATGGAAACAGAAACTAAACAGAGACACAGTAAAACTAACAGAAGTTATAAACCAAATGAATTTAACAGATATCTACAGAACACTTCAATCCAAACAAGAAAATATACCTTCTTCTCAGCACCTCATTCATGGAACCTTCTCCAAAACTGATCATATAATCAGACACAAAACAAACCTAAACAGATACAAGATTGAAATAATCCCATACATTTTATCAGATCACCACAACAAAAACAACAGAAAGCCCACATACTCATGGAAACTGAACAACTCTCTGCTCAATGATAACTTGGTCAGGGAAGAAATAAAGAAAGAAATCAAAGACTTTATAGAATTCAACGAAAATGAAGACACATAATACTCAGACTTATGGGACACAATGAAAAAAAAAGTGTTAAGAGAAAAATTCATAGAACTAAGTGCCTTCATAAAGAAATTGCAGAGATGCCATACAAGCAACTTAACAGCACACCTGAAAGCTCTATAACAGAAAGAAGCAAACACACCAAAGAGTAGTAGACTGCAGGAAATAATCAAACTCAGAGTCAAAATCTGTGGGGCACCAGGCATGGGGAGATAAGGGGTGGGAGAGACCAACATCTCACCAGAGCTCAGAGCTCAGAGAGACTGCTGCACTGCTGTGGGACAGGCGTCCATCCGGCCAGTAGGCCGCAGAACCCTGCTTGGGGAGGGGGAGGCATAGTCTCAGCTCCAACTCTCAGGCACCACAGATTGCTGGGTACCTCAGGAGAGCCGATTTTGGGGTCCCTGGGCCACACGGAGGCCAGAGACTACAGATTCTCGCCCTTGGACATCCCAGACCACTGTATGTTGCAGAAGAGCTGAGAACAGGCCCTCAGAGCTTTGGCAAGTAACTGCGGGAAGGAGAGAGTGGGGCTAGCTGAGGAGACTAGCAGCAGACTGCTTGGTTTGGCTAGTGGCAGTGGCTGGAGTGCAGGGAGGCCTCCTGGCAGGAGATTAGACTCAAGGCTCCTTAGAGAGAAACCTGCTGCATTGCTCCAGCAGAGACGGTCCATGACTTTAGAGCTTTATTGTAGAAAACAGAGAGAGAAAGATATGAAAGTAGAGGCTGACCATGGCCACATGGAGAGAAGGGAAAGGGAAGGGGAGAGAGGGAGCAAGAGGTGAGAGTAGGAGAAAAGAAAGAGAGAAGAGGGACCAAGCATCCCCTTTTATAGTGGGCTGGACTCCTTTGCTGTTGCCAGGTAATGGTGGGGCAGGGCATACCTGCCTATAGTTAGGTGACTGGGGGTGGTGGTGTGTGGAGTCCAGTCAGAATACTAGGAGCTTGGGGCATTGCCCTACTTGACTGATAACCACAGGATTATGGGGTTGAAAGCTTGTGGTGTCAGCAGCCTAATGTCTGTGGTGTAGCTCACTGTTCTGTCCCTTGTAGAATTTTCTACTGGCTCTCTGGAGTAGGCCTCACTCAACCAGAACACAGACTGCCTTTTCACAGTCCAATGGAAATCAACCAGTTAGAAACAAAGAGAATGATACAAAGACCTGGTTCTTTGATAAAATCAACAAGATAGATAAACCCTTAGCCAAACTAACTAAAGGGCACAGAGACAGTAACCAAATTAACAAAATTGGAAATGAAAAGGGAGACATAACAACACAAACTAAGGAAATTCAAAAATTCATAAAATCCTATACAAAAGGCTATGCTCAACAAAACTGTAAAATCTAGACAAAATGAATGATTTTCAAGACAGATACCACATAATAAAGTTAAGTCAAGATTAGGTAAACTATCTAAACAGTCCCATAAACCCTAAGGAAAGGGAAAAGCCAGATGGTTTCAGTGCAAAATTCTATCAGACCTTCAAAAAGACATAATACCAATATTCCTCAAATTATTCCACAAAATAGAAACAGAAGGAACACTACCTGATTCATTCTATGAAGCCACAGTTACTCTGATATGTAAACCACACAAAGACGCAACAACAAAAAAGAGAAGTTCAGGCCAATTTCACTTATGAATATTGATGCAAAAATATGCAATAAAATAATTGCAAACCAAATCCAAGAACACATTAAAACAACCATATACCATGATTAAGTAGGTTTTATCCCAGGGAATGAATATACGAAAATCCATCAATGTAATATATCTCATAAACAAACTCAAGAAAAAAGTCACATGATCATTGTATTAAATGTTAAAAAGGTCTTCAACAAAATACAATATCCTTTCATGTTAAAAGTCTTGGAGAGATCAGGAATTCATGAGACATACCTAAAAATAACAAAAGCAATACATAGCAAACCAACAGCACACATCAAATTAAATGCAGAGAAACTAGAAGCAATCCAACTAAAATCAGGGACAAGACACTCTCTCCCTATCAATTCAATAAAGTATTCAAAGTTCTAACTGGAGCAGTTGAACAAAAAAGGAGATCAAGGGTATACAAAGTGGAAAAGGAGTCAAAATATCACTTTTTGCAGATGATATAATAGAATACATATGTAACCCAAAAATTCCACCAGAGAACTCCTACAACTGATTAAAAACATCTTCAGTAAAGTGGCTGGATATAAAATTAACTCAAACAAATCAGTAGCCTTCCTTTATAAAATGATAAACAGGCTTAGAAAGAAATTAGGGATTCAACATCTTTCACAATAGCCACAAATAGTATAAAATATATTAGTGTAACTCTTACCAAG
>JADRCC010574340.1:0-22666 GCA_019843855.1 Hylomyscus alleni | reverse complement strand
AGAGCGGGCACAGAGGGAGGAAAAGAGCGGGCCCAGAGGGAGGAACAGAGCGGGCACAGAGCATTCGTGACATTCAAGAGTAGGTCCGCCATCTCAACACATGCTGTAAATCAGGGTACACCGAACCTCAGCATGGCTTCTGACAAACGATGGCCGGCACTATTTCTCTGAGCCGTTAGCCTTGTTGAGGAGGGCGGTTTTCCTTTACCTGGGCTCTGTCTGGATGTGACTTTGGAGGACTCTGTGGTAGTGCTGTTAGGCTCCCTGAAGTCAGCTGGCTCCAGACTGCTGTTGGCCCACCTGGAGATCTGCTCCAAAAAGCAGGGAGACAGAGATGTTCCAGTTTGCATGAACAGGGTGCAGGCCAGCTCCATCCCGATGCCTTGACTGGAGTTGTGCAGTGTGGTATAAACAGTGTGCAGGAATTCTCTCACTCTTGGGTCTGTGAGAAAGGAGTGTTCGTGAGGACCTGCACAGCTCCCACCTACAGGTTGTCTTAGAAGGTTGGTCCACACAAAAATCCCCCACTGGAAGTGGTGTAGCCACCCATGCCAAAATCCACCTAACCCCACAGCTTAAAAGGTGGACAGAAAACATGCTAGATCACAAACAAATCTAGCAGGAAGAGAGTCTGCCGGGGCCTTGGAACTGGCAAAGCCGTGCTTTGACTTCCTGATTCAGGGACGTTGCTGAATTCTGGAGGAGAGGCTAGACCTGCGGATGTGGCAGGTCCAGTGTGACATGGTGGAATTTCTAACAGGAAGCCAGGGGAGTTCTGTGGAGTATTGGAACAAGGGTGGGCAGTGGTTGAGGAGCTGCTGTCCTAATGAGAATTCTGTGCTCTGATAAAGACCGTGACCAAACGCAACTAGGGTGGAAAGGGTTTATGTCGCCTTGTAGTTTATAGTATATTACTGAGAGAAGTCAGGGCAGAAACTCAAGGCAGGAGCTTAGAGGCAGGAACTGAAGCAGAAGCTATGGAGGGACTGGCTTGTCCCCTGTGTCTTGCTCAGCCTGCTTTCTTACACATCCTGGGACTACCCGCCCAGGTGACAGCACCCACAGTGGGTTGGGTCCTCTCACATCAGTCATTAATGAAGGAAATGCCACACAGACTTGCCTATGGGCCAATGTGATGCAGGCATTTTCTCAACTAAGGCTCCTCTTCCCAGATCAGTCTATCAGGTGTCAGAGAGCTGCCTTGCCAGCATATCTCATCCGAGGTCTCACATCCAGGGTTTGACTGAGCTAACCCCGGATTCTCTTAAGTTGCTTTTCTCAGATGTTTCACCACAGCCAAGAGAAAAGCAACAATACAGCCTGAGATGATTGTCCTTGGGGCCAGAAATATTGAAGTAGCAGAGCAATGGGCTGGAAGTGAATTTCTGAGCCTGATTTGTCCCAGCCCAATCTGCACACAGAGAAGATCCCTTCTTCTGTATGTTCCAGAGTATGCAATGTTAGAATACATTCTTAAAGCTTCATGGTGTCTACAAATGTTGCACAGGACACTTCTCTGTCTAGGTTACAAGGAATGCTCTCAGTGATGCTTTGAAGTAAGGGTTATGGTGCTCCCACTATTGGGAGGAGGCAGAGAGAGACAGAGCCAGTCAGCATGTGCTTAGAGTCACCGTGTTGGAGGTAGAGGCCCCTCCTCATCTTGTTGCCCACAGGGTGAGGAATGGCCGGGTTTGAGAAGACCCACCCTGCTCTGGGGAGCTTTTTTCTCCAGATGAACAGAACTATAGAGCACATTGATTTGGCGGGGCGAGTTGGGGGCAATATTTCTGCATTCTAGAATATCGGTTTTCAACCTATGACCCTCTAGTACAGTTCCTCATGCTATGATGACCTCTGATCATAAGATTATTTTTCTTGCTACTTCATCAGTGTTATTTTGCTACTGTTAGGAATTGTAATATAAATATCTGTGTTTTCTGATGGTTTTAGGTGACCCCTGGGAAAGGGTCACTTGACCCTCACTGGGGTTGTGACCAACATATTGAGAACTGCTGTTCTAAAGGTGTCTAGAGGGGCAGAGGTGAGTGGCCTGAGAACAGGGACAAGGTTTTCCAAGAGGAAGCTGTCACTCCTGCTGCCAGAGTTTTAAAGGTAGAGGGTGAGAGCCTATAATTGGGTGGTTTTAACAGGGTGCTGAGAGAAGAAAGGAAGAAGAAGAAAATAAACCTGCAGTAGCTAAACGAAAGTCACCGTGTTAGCTCCTTTGATGGGTGACTCCCAGGCTGGTGGGTCTGGGCTCTGGAAGTTTCTGAACTCTGCAAAGTTCTAGACTCTGGAAGGCTCTGGACTCTGGAAGGTTCCTGTCTATAAAACTGCATATTAGTGCAGTGTCCACAGAGGCTGGAAGATGCTATTGGGTTTCTTTTCTTTTTTTTTAAAGATTTATTTATTATTATGAATGAGTACACTGTAGCTGTCTTCAGACCACCAGAAGAGAGGGTCAGATTTCATCACGGGTGGTTGTGAGCCACCACGTGGTTGCTGGGATCCGAACTCATGACCTTTGGAAGAGCAGTCGGTGCTCTTACCTACTGAGCCATCTCACCAGACCCCGCTATTGGGTTTCTTAAGAGCTGGAGTTACAAGTGTTTGTGAGCTGTCTGACACTGGCACTGAGAACCACATTTGGATCCTCTGTAAGAGAAGTATGAGCTCCTAACTGCTATGCTATGGACATCTTTCCAGCCCTGTGTTACCTTTTAAAAGAAAGGCTGGGTTGCGGCAGGCAGCTGGCACTACTGTGTAATTTTAAGCAGGCACAGTGCAACTAAAGTGGAGAACATGATAACCAGGAGACTCAGAATGGCCTGGTCCTGTTCTTACTATCTGATGGAGGCTCCATACAACGGTTCAGAAACTTAGGGGGATCATCGTCCTGCATAGAATTCCTGTCATCTGGACAATATCTAATGGGCTCTGTGGAAGCCCTGATCTTGTCATCATACATGATCAACCAGTTAACCAGTACCATGATAGGGATCTTGTCTCAGAACTCACCCACTCTTCCTTGTCCCACCAAGACCCTTCATCCTGACTTGTGTGAGACTCTGTTGAAGGCAAAAGTGCCTGCCTTGTCTGTGTTAATCACATTTCTTCTTCCTGACCAGCTCAGATGTACTGTCTTCTGGGGACCCTCCTACCTGCTTGGTGGAATCCTGTGCCACAGAAGCATGTGGTACTCACCCCCTCGTCTATATGTATGGATCCCCCAGACAGAGTTGCTGCCTTCAGAGTTCTCCTCATGTGCATAAGACAAGTTCCTGGCCAGCCATGGTCTATACTGCAAGAGCACCACAACACTTGGTGCATCGTAGTGTGCGGACTCTAAGGGAGCCTGTGGACGTGTATGCTGCTGTGGTCTAATAGCTGAGAAAGACCGAGTTCTAAAAACTATCTTTGGTTTCAGTTGTCCCTAGAGAGAACAGCTTATCAGTTGTCCAGCAGGACTGTAAGACTTGTTTTAGACGTGGTCAGGGTATGCATCGAGGAGGACGGGCAGTTCAGGGGGCATCTGATGCCAGACATGTTGAATGCTAACCTTATTTGCTAGCTCAAGGGTCCACCTCCTACAGGAAGGCCTGGGCAGGCTGAGTTGGAATTATTTCTTGTGCCTTCTGACAAATTTTAATTCATCCAAAGTCAGTTTTAGTGATGTTCATTGTTCTGTTTTTTGAGATGGGGTTCTTACTACATAACAGACTAGCTTGGAACTGAGAAATCCTGCCTCAGCCACCAACACTAAGTTTTATATTGACATCTTATTCTAAGATTGAGAAGGGAAGGCTGTGTTTGCCTTAGCCTATAGTTGCTCAGGTATTGAGCTGCGTCATGAGTGTAGGTTAATGCAGACTGAGCTGTGTTCTAAAGACTCTCTCTGCTGTTAGCAGAGCTCGAAACAATATGTAGATATAAGCTGGCAGAAACCTCAGAATCATGAAAATAGGTTAGTCAAAAGCATAGTCCTGGGTCTAAAGAGTGTGCAGTTAAGTCTGGCCCTGCCCCTGCCCCTGCCCCTTATTGATTATGTGACTCCCAGCAAGTTGTCTCCACTCTCTGCCTATCTACTTCTCCAAATAGGGGTGCCAATGAAATCACCAACCTCAAAAGGGCTGTTGAGGCAATTGGTGAATGTTTAGAAGGTGTTCCCCACCCCTCCCAGCCACAGCAAGCATTCTAAAAGGGGCAGTGACTCAAAACTGCGGTACTGCCATGAGGCTAGAAGGGAGTCTCCACAATCAAGAACAGCCCTGGTGAAAGTCTCAGTATTCACGCATGGCCATGCCTCTGTCCCTGTGCACAATGGGATCTGAGCTCCCCGCTGAGAACACCTGAGCAGGGTGGAGCAGGGAGCAGGGGCGAGGGGGAGTGGGAGAGAGGAGCCTCTTACCTTGCACAGTATATCCTAGGGCACCTGCCAGCTGCCAGCCAGTGTTGCCCCTGGCTCCAAACTGCAGGATCTCCAGGGAGAGGGACACGCTGGCGGGCGAGATGACAAAGTTCGTCCCATTTCTCTCCGCTGCTGCACTCCGGTAGAGGTGGAGGGCAAACTCAGTCTTCAGCAGCCACAGGCCTTCACTGAGGTGGCTGCCTCCTCCTGCTGAGAAGCAGGAGGAGAGAAGAAAGAGCGTGACCTGCAGGAGAGGCAGCATGGAGGCTGGACACCTGCAGTTCAGAGGGAGGAGAGGCAGAAAGAGGATGCTGGTGACAGGGATGAGAGCAAGTCTCATTGTCTGAGAACTGGGGCACCTTGCTCTGTTTTCAGTGGCCAGGGATGGCCTGAAGGACAGTCTCGTTACACTTGCTTGTTTACCGACCATGCTCCTACCTGTCTAGGTGGCTTAGCTGGGCTGGGATCCTTTTGAAAACTCAACCCCATGCTTGAAGATCTGCTCCCGTTACTGCATGTGTGGCCTTGGACAAGTTGTGGTTATAGCAAAACAAGTCATGTTAGGAAAGGAAATGTTAAAAGTACATCCTATGGTTTCCTAGTACTTAGCCTGCTTATAGCTAGGCCATGTTTCTCATGAGTCATTATAATATTAATCATACTCAAAACTCATCTTCTATGCTAAAAAAGACTGTATAGTCTTAGTTGATATTCTCACAACCATACTAGATATCACGACTATAGTCATGGGGGCTGTGCTCTAGAGAACTCAGTGACTCACTGGTATGGGGAGAGTAACAGAGCTATGACAGATCCTGGCCTTTAAGAGTGCTACATGAAATATCAAGAACGTATATGTACGTTCAAAGAGTGATGCATGGGATAACTGGGCCTAGAATGGTAGATTCCATGCTCCATCGCAGATTATGTAGCTCTTTGTTCCACAGAGAGTAGAACAATGCTAATAGATAGCCCCTGCTCAGAACTGTGTCCTCCCAGGAAGATGGGCTACCACGAGTAGGAAAGGAATGCTAAAAGGGAGCAAGAGGAGCAGAGCAGAGCCCTGGCTGTGCCAACAAGACAGCAGTAATATTTTTCTTAAATACTTCAACTGTGGAACCAGGCTAGGCTGACGGAGAGAAATGTCCGGTCCAAAGCATTTCCTATACAAGCTTATAAGCAAGGCTCTGGGTTCAGTGGAATTCACTTTAAATAAAGATCTAAGAGAAAAAGACGTGTTTCCCAGCTCTTCCCTTCAGGGCTCAACACAAATGCACATGACCTAGGAACCCATGGAGTGGGAGTTTGCATGGGTGTGTATTTGTCTAGAGAGAAAGTAGACTTTAGTGTAATGTCATTAGTGAAAGCTTCAAGTCCGACTTTGAGAGCTCATGCAGCTTCGATCAGCTCCCCAGACAAGAACACTAGCAACCCTTAGCAAATCGACTTTGATGCCCAGACTCCTGGTGACCCCAGGTCCTGCCATGACTACCAGGCATGAGTTGTATACTCACCCGACTCTTTAATCAAATGGTAGTTTCCTTGTTTGATTCTGTTCTTGTTCCTTGAGCATCAACATGCTGCCCTTTTAAAAAGAGTGGAGCAGAATGTGCTCTGAATCACAAGACATCCCAGGGAGGAAGCTGGCAATTGCCGTCTCTGCCGGCGATGTCTCTACCACTCCGTCCAAATTCCTGGAGCGTGGAAGTTCCGCAGGGAGCCAGGAGAAGCAACTCAGCTCTAGGCAGCAAAGCCCAGATGAGAGCAGAGTGCGCTTTGGGGACAGAGCCAGCCATGCCCATCAAGCCTTGTAAGGCTTGTGACCTGGTTGTACCAGCAAGGAACTCTCCATCTAGCCCTTTATGACTTTGAAGAATTCCGAGATAACTCTGGGTTTTGCTGGGTGCCAGGTACCTAATGCCTCTCCCCTCCTCCTGGAAACAAAACAATAGATCAGTCTTTGAGCATGACCTGAAACTTTCAGCAAGTGCAATGCTGAAAAAGAAAAAAAAAAAAAAAAAGCAAGCAGTGCAAAGTCTGGCTCAATCAGGTTAGAGCAAGACAGCTGGCCTCACCTGTTATTAACAAAATCGAGTGTACCTGCTGTGTAATATGAGCCCTAGAACAGTCCTTAGATACAGTGCAACAAGCCCACTATAATAATTTAAGAAAGAGAGATCCCATGGGGGTCGCTTTAACTTGACAAGTACTCACACCCCTATAATCAGTGGGCAATTTACTTTAAAGTTTAATCACAGATATTCAATCCAAGAATATTTTGGGTCTTAGGATAGTTACAGTTCTATAGCTGTTTCACATGAAATCTCTTCAAATCTTGAATTTTGATGTAAATTTACCATTGTGTGTCTTGGACTCTAAGCCACAGTATGGCAGGGGAAAAATGTGTTTAACTCCTGCTAAAGTACCCAGAGAAAGTATTACATCCATTCATGCATTCAAGAACTAGCTCCTGATTGCCTGCTGGGTCCCAAGGCTCTGGGCCAGGTGTGGGGGGTGTAACATTGAATCAGCAGCCCGGCTTCACTCTCACTGGACTCTGTTTTTCTCCTTGAACATGGACTTTAGATGGTCACACTGACAGTGTTAAACAGAAAGCTGCAGTAAATCCAGGGGCTTTCTTGTGGCACCTCAAAGTTCTGAAGGGTGGACTGACTTTAGCAAAAGCCGATTAGTTAAGTAATTGCCAATAGTAGTCTGGAGAGATGCATGAGAAACGACTTCTGAAATTGGGCAATCTGGCTGTGTCACATCTGTGAACATGATTTCCTAACTTTATGAATGTACAATTCTAAACTGCTTTTGAAAACACTTTCATGAAACAATGCCAGGAAAACTTCAAATGCTCGAGATATTTCCCACATGGATTAAATATTTCAATGTGTGGATGAATAAATTATAAATAGCAACTGATGTTGCTTTGGAATACTCAGCAGAAGCTGGTATGTCATCATGGTCTCTGACCAGTCATAGAGATTGCATGTTGGCTTCCATCTTGCCAGGTTGGGTACTGATTATTCATAGCCATAAAAACAAGCAAAGTGAACATTATTGAGCATACCCTCTGTGTTCTATGAACTGTTAGTTACTTTCCATTCACAGCTGCACAGTGTGTGAATTCCCATGACAACCCCATGAGCAACATATTATCCCCATTACACAGAGGGAGAAACTCAGACAGAAGAACTCAAGATCCTTTGGATGCTTGAACCTATAGCCCCCCTGCTTTCACTCTCAGGCTTCTGTTATTTCTCACAGCCTCAGAGAGCCAAGACTTGGGGGTTTTGAACTCCCCATGGGATTCTGAGGCATTCGATAGTCTATCCAGACTCTATGGACTGGTGACATGTTTCTGGACTGGTTTCATTTCTCAGGACTGCTCTGGTGAAGCACCTCTAGACAGACGAAGTGCAGTGCTTTTAGATTATGATGCTTCTCTTCATTCCTTCTGGTCACCCTGCTGATACCTCCTTCAGATCTCTCTCCCTTTGAGACTCACTAGTTCTGAGCTTATTCCCAATTAGGGCCTTTCCAGCAAGCACATGTAGCTGGAAGATACAGGCCATTTCCACCTTCTGGGTTCACCAGAGCCCTTGCCGTCTACCTGGATGGGACCCTCTCATTGTCCTATCCCATCTGGAAACCTAGAATCAGTCCACACTGTCTCAGGGGAAACTTGTTCCAAGTTCCTTGACCAGGCCAATGAGGGCATCAAATTATAGTTGACAAGCAAATGAGCAAACAACAAAAACAAACCCAGAAGTATCAACATTCTCAACCCTCGTATGAATTAGACTCCTGAGCACTGTAAACATTCCTGGTGAAACAAGAAGGTGACTTGAAGAAAGATGGGAAGAAAGGAAGGAAGGGAGGAAAGAAAGAAGGAAAAAAACATTCAACTAATAAAGTAACTCCAGATTTCAAATCCCAACACAGAAATAAAAACGATATGAAGCCCCCAAAGTAATGGCCTCCACTGAAGATGACTTGGAAGAACTCTCAGGAAAGCCTCAGCAACAGAAGGGCCATGTTGAAAAAAGAGGTAGGGAGAAAAACCGAGCAGAGCAGTTGGATAGTTCAGGAAAGGTCGATGAGACAAAAGTATGTGAATGGAACGTGGAAAGGTTTGGGTACCACTAAAAGACACAAGCTCTGAATTATGCTCATAAAGCAGGAAAGGAAACCCTAGCAGAGACAGGAAATATCTTCAGGAATATCATAGAAGAAAAATTTCCAAAACTGGAAAGAGAAACACGCCAGGCCAGAAAGGAAATTCTCCATGACGCATTACAACTAAAACATTAAAACCAGAACCACAAAGGGATATTGAAATTTGCAAGAGAGAAAGGTCAAGTTATGTACAAGACCAGTACTGGCTTGCCTGGCAGAGACCATCAAAGCCAAAAGGGCTGGAAAGCTGTGCTCTATGTGCCAGAAGACCAGAACTGTCAATCCAGATTAGCATATACAGTACTGTGTATTGGACTTGAAGGAGAAATAAAAATAAAGAGAGATTATAGGGCTTTATGAATACCAAGTCATCTTTATAGAGGATATGAGAAGGAATACTTCAATCTGAAGAGAAAAACAAATTCACCCAGGAGGTCAAATAATACCAGAACAGGTAATGAAAAGAGATTTAAGTAAGCCTAAAAAATAAAGTCAATAAAATGACAAGAATTACTACACTGAATATTAATTGTGTCAATTACCCAATAAGACACAGGCTGGTAGGTTGGGTTATAAAATAAGATCCATTTATTTTTTGTTGTTGTTGCCTTCAATGGGGGAAAAACCCCTCACCACCAGGCGAGCCATCACTTTGTGGTAAAAATGGTATTCCAAGCAAATGGAGCTGAGAAAAAGCAGACATAGTCGTTCTAATATCTGACAAAATAGATTTCAAATCAAAACCAGTCAGAAGAGATGAGGAAGGATTTATTAAGAGAAAAATTCACCAACATAATATTATAATCCAATATATACACAAAGCATGGAGGGACTCTAATTTTACAAATGAATCACTGTTAGATAGAAAGCTATAGATTGATGCCGACACATTGATAGTGGGTGATGTCAGCACTCTACTCTAACCAATAGATCATTTGGGAGAAAAAAAAACCTAAATAGAAAAACTTTGGAGTTAAATGGAGTTAATGGCATTATAAATTAAATGTGTATAACAGATGTATACAGAGCATTCCACATAAACATTCAAAAACACATAGTGTTCTCAGCGACCCATGGGACTTTCCTCAAAATCTATTACCTATGAAGACACAAAGCAAGTCTCAATAAATAGAGGAAAACAAAACCTGTAGCCAGTCTGACCATAGTGGAATAAAGTTGGCTATCAACAGCAAGAGAAAGCACATGAGCTTATAGAAAGGAAATGACATACAACTGGGTCAAAAGAGAAATGAAGGAAGAAAAATTTTAAATGTCTGTAATTGAATAAAAGTGTAAATACAACTAAAATCTATAGGATGCACCGAAGGCATTCCCGAGACAGTAGAGCACTAAGTGCCTATATTAAAAATTTCGAGACATCTCAAAATAACAACTAATGATATTCCTGAAAGACTTAGAAAAATAGGAATGAACATCACTCAGGAAAAGTAGATAGAGAACAGTAATCAAAGTCAGGGGTGAATCCAACAACATAGAAACAAACAAACAATAAAAGTAATAATGAAATAAAGAGTTGTTTTTTTGAAAAGACTAACAAGAGTGACAAACCTTTATCTAAATAAACCAAATGAAAAGAGGAAGAATCTAAATTAGTAGAATTAAGAATGAAATGGGAGATATTGCAACAGACGCAGGAAACTCAGTGAATTAGGAAGACATGCTTTAAAAATCTGTATCTGAGTTCGGATCCCAGCAAACACGTGGTGGCTCACAACCATCCGTAATGAGATCTGATGCCCTCTTCTGGTGCGTCTGAAGACAGCTACAGTGTATTACACCGAAGAAAGTGGGACCAGAGCTGTATGGCCATCTGTACAGCTACAGTGTACTTATACACGTAAAATAAATAAATCTTTAAAATAAAATCTGTATTCACCAAACTGGAAAGCCTAAAAGAAACAGGTGAGTTTCTAGTTAAATCTAGAATGCCAAAGCTAAATAAAGATGAAATAAATGAATTTAATAGACTCATAATATAGCAATGAGGTAGAAGCAGTAACTAAAGGTCTCTCAATAAAATAACCAGGGCAAGATGGATTCAGCACAGAATCTTATCAGACCTTTCAAATAAAAACTAATACCAATACTATTGTAACTATCACACAAGTTAGAAAGTGATGAACATTTCTAAATTCTTCTTATGAACCCTTATTACACTTATACCAAAAACTAAGCAAAGACTGAAGAAAAATCCTTAAAACTTGCAATTAAAAATTGGGACCGCTGGGCAGTGGTGGCACATGCCTTTAATCCCAGCACTTGGGAGGCAGAGGCAGGTGGATTTCTGAGTTCGAGGCCAGCTTGGTCTACAGAGTGAGTTCCAGAGCAGTCAGGGCTATACAGAGAAACCCTGCCTTGAAAACAAACAAACAAACAAAACACAAAAAAAACCAAAAAACCAAGCAAACAAAAATTGGGACCTCATGAAGCTAAAAAACTTCTATACAGCAAAAGACATCATTACTCAAGTGAAGTGGTAGCCCACAAAATGGGAAAATTTTTTTTTACCAGCTATCCATCTGATAGACGGTTAGTATCTAGACTAAAAAGAACTAAAGAACTAAGCATCAAAGAGCCCAGTTAAAAACTGGGGTATGAAACTAAACAGAGAGTTCTCAGAAGATGAAATATAAATGGCTGAGAATTGCTTTAAAAATATTCAGTCTCCTTGGGGAAATGCAAATTAAAACTATTTTGAAATTTCATGTCACCACAGTCAGAATGGCTAAGGTCAACAAACCAAATCACATGATGTCAGATGCGGGTGTGGATGTGGGGAACAGAAAATACTTAGTCACTGCTGGTAAGAGTGCAAACTGGTGCAGTCACAGTGGAAATCAGCACTCAAGAGCCTCAAAAACCTAGAGATGTATCTACCACACAATTTAGCTATAGCACTCTTGAATGTTGTGTGGGCTGCTTTTATGTCGATTGCCCCCCCCCCCACCGTGGTGCGTCAAGTGTCTCTGAGAACTCTCAGGGGTCTAGGTTAGTTGACTCTGTTGCTCTTCCCATGAAGTCTCCATCCCTTTCAGGACCTTCAATCCTTCCCCCAATACTTCCATAAAGGTCTTCCACCTTCATCTAATGTCTTGCTTTGGGTATCTGCATCTGTTTTGGTCAGTTGCTGGGTAGACCTCTTAGAGGGCAGTTATGCTAGACTCCTGTCTGTAAGCACAACTGAGTATCATTAATGGTGTCAGGGATTGGTGCTTGCCCATTGTTTTGGTCTCAAGTTGGCCAGTTATTGGTTGGCCATTCCTTTGGTCTCTGCTCTGTCTTTGTCCCTACATTTCTTGTAGACAGAACACATTTTGGGTTGAAAGTTTTGCAGGTGGGGAGTGTCCTCATCCCTCCACTGGGGGCCCTGCCTGTCTACAGGAGGTGGCCTGTTCAGGCTTCATGTCCCCACTGTTAGGCATCTTGGCTAGGGTTACCTCATTGACTGCTGGGAGCCTCCTCTATCAATCCCAGGTCTCAGGGACTGCCTAGAGATATGTGCTCCACCTCCCCGCACCCAGCAGCTGCAGATTTCTGTTCATTCTCCTTGCCCTCTGGGCCTCTCTCCTGTCTCTTTCCACACCTTCCCCACCTTAAAAAGAAAAGAAGGAAAGGATTCAAAGTAGCTTGGGGGTAGGGGACATGGATCTCAGAGGAGTGAGGGAAGGGAGATGTTAAATATGATCAAAACGTTCTATAGAATTCTCTTTTTCTTTTTCTTTTTTCTTTTTTCTTTTTTTCTTTCTTTTTTTTTTTTTTTGTTTGTTTGAGACAGAGTTTCTCTGTATAGCCCTGGCTGTCCTGGAACTCACTCTGTAGACCAGGCTGGCCTTGAACTCAGAAATCCGCCTGCCTCTGCCTCCCAAGTGCTGGGATTAAAGGTGTGTACCACCACTGCCCAGCTTTTTTTTTTTTTTTTAACAGCTTCTATTTTTTTTTTTTACGATTTATTTTGTGTATATGAGTACACTGTCACTGTCTTCAGACACACACGAAGAAGGCATAGGATCCCATCGTAGATGGTCATGAGACCCACGTGGTTGCTGGGAATTGAACTCAGGACTTCTGGAAGAGCAGTTAGTGCTCTTAACCACTGAGCCACCTCTCCAGCCCTAGAATTCTCAAAGAAGTAATAAAACATATGTTAAAGAAGAATGGTATAAACATTTTACGATGATTCACTTTCCACTGGCTAATTTCTTATAGGCATAAACGTATCATTTTGAAACCTGGAGTTCTACTATTTAAACTAATATGTCGAACATGCCTTTTAAATTCAGGTAGAACATGTTTAATATGTAGATGTTTCCTCATTCTTGTGTATTGCCTGCTTACCTGGGTTTGTGTGGGGACAGTCCTTATTTGTAGCTCTACCCTTCAGGAGTTCATGATAAGAAGAAAGCACACTAGCTGTCCGAGACATGCTCTCATCAAAGAAAGAAACCCTAAGGCCAGGACGAGTGAGAGCATAATACGAGGGAACACGATACCACAGAGTTAGAGGAAAACCATGTACTGTGCATTTGAGCTTCTGCTTGTCTTTCTAGAGGGAAGGGTGGAAGGGATCACCTTGGGGTTTCCTGCTGTCAGTGCTGTCTGTTGCAACACCACCTTACAATTCTTCAAAGGTCCCCAGTGCATAGCGTTCAAACAACTAACCTTTGGATGCCTGCCAGCATCATTGATCAGGTAATGCACTTGACTGCCTTTTACTGGCTATAGATCCAGAGGTAAGTAAGTCTGTGATCTGCCTGGAGCTTCAGTTACCTCTTCAGCACAGTGGGCTTACAGGAACTGTCTCTCACTTTGAAGAGGCATGAGTCAGCCTCTCTGCACCACCCAGCATGGACTTGACTAAGAGTGGAAGGCCAGAAGGATCATGTCTTCTTGTGCTACTTTCTGCTACAATAACAAAATACCCAAGGAAATCAATTTATAAGGAGAAAAGTTTTATGTTGGCTCACAGTTCCATAAATCCCAGTCCATGGTCAGTTAGCACCAATGTCTTTGGGTGGTGAGCCTATTATGTTGGAAGTACATATAGTTGAGCAACCTTCTCATGTCATGGCATCAAAAAGGAGACACACACAGAAAGAGAGAGAGAGAGAGAGAGAGAGAGAGAGAGAGAGAGAGAGAGAAAGAGAGAGCTTAATGGTTCCTTCAAAGACAGTCACCCAATGACATAACTTCTTCAAATAAACATTTCTGAAACTTTCTACTTCTCAGTAACACCAAGGTTCTAGAGGGTGGGGGTGACCACTCTGCTAGGTGGCCAGTGTATGCTAACTGTCCACAAGTCAGCCAGGGGCAGTTCTTATCCCAGACTTGAATTCTGGCTTTTGAAACTGGCTTCCCTTCTTTTATCTCCAAGGCCTGGGGTTTACCCAAATTTGTGCGAGATGGGAAGGGTTTAGAGGGTTTAGGGGACTGAAATTCAAAGTTTTCAGAAACCCTGTGCTATGGTTTCTAACTTCAGGAGTTAACAGGATCAGCAGTCACGGACCCGTCAGTAGTGACAGGTTAGTTTCCTGATGAGGCCTAGGTGAGTAGTTATGAAGGAGCCGTGAAATAATTTTATGGTTGGGGGACACTCCAACATAAGGGGTTGTGTTAAAGGATTGCAGCATTAGGAAGGCTGAGAACCACTGCTTTATACTAAAGCTGAGGAGCTCCCAGGCCGGATATGGATGCAAAATCCTTGTCAGAGCTGAGCCCCAGAGGGATGCTTCTGGAGTTGATATCATGGCTCTCTAGCTGTCATAGTTCCCTTTTCAAACCCTGGTTATTGAGCTCTGCAGAATTTTCCCAGATTGTCCTTCCAAAATAATCCCTCGTATTTGATATTAAGTAGACTCATATTATTTCTACCCAAAATTACAAGATGCATTTAAGTCCAGTTCCCTATCCACCAGCTTAGACAACGGCTAGGTGCCCTGGCTTTAGCGTCTAGTGGGGCTGGCTGTTCCCAAAGTGTAGTGTAAGCACAACCAGGCTAATATGAGGGGTAGACGGATAAGCTAAAAGAAGCCACACTGGGCCTGATCCTGCCATAGTGCCCACCCTTCAGTGAATGGTGTGAATCTGAATGTGTGACAACATTACAAGACATCATTACATCATGAATTCTAAAAAGTCTTGTTCGTTAGGAGGCAATGTCTTCCTCTTCCTTGAGACTTAGAAGGAAGCTAGAGCACCACCCATTCTGGGTGCATTAGACAGCTAATTAATTTCCGCATGAAGATTTTAGTTGCTTCTCCCTGCTATGAATGAAGCGCACATGATCTCCAGTCTGTTTCTATGGTTTCCTTCCTATGTTCAGATACATCAATCGGCCTGTCAGTTTATTATGGATTTTGGTGCGTTTCTTTCCCTTCAAATCTGAGTCCACATTAATTTAGTCTTCATTTCAACAGTGTTTAAAAATAGAACAAAACTGTTTTGACTAGCACACAATCAAGCCCTAGATGGTGAAGGAATGTCTCCCAGCAGTTTGTACCTCCATTGCCTTTTTCTTGTCATCTTTGAGATGTAGCTGTGCTCCCCTGCCTCAGAGCCAGGTGAGGCAGCTGCAGTTTTCTCAGAGATTCTCCAGGTCAGCCACTCATCTCCGCCAAGCTCAAAAATGCACCTGCAACTCCCAAGGGTGACCTCAGCAGACATGCCCTTTGGGAGGAAAGATGAGCAGTGCCATTTTTATTGGCGGTTGAAGAGCCTCATCCAAAGGCGCTGGGATTGTCACTCACACTTCTTCAAAGAGGCCAAGCCTTCAATCCAGCTGCTGCCGTAGAGCATCCCCCTGCAGTGTTGCTGGCAGGAGCTCTTGTTTACTCAGGACACAGTGTGCTGTAGAGGTCAAGTACATGGGTCTTGGGGCCAGGCCTGGGACAGGCTACTGGTTTTTCTTACTGGCTGGAGCTACCTTCTTCCTGACTTCTCCAAATCTCCCAATTGCTTACCTATACGACAAAGGTCTACCGTTGCTGGGAGGTTCCGGGGAGACAACATACAGGTACACACCAATGCCTCTGCTGGCAATAGCTTCTGCCATCTTTCATACTTTTGGTAACATTTGGGTCTTGAATGCCACCTTGACGTCCAGAGTGATACTACCAGTAGGTGGTATAATTTTTAGGAGATAGGGCCCTCTAAGAGGTATGTAGGTCATTAGAGTGTGCCCCTAAAGAGACTGTGGCCTCTTGCACCCCCTTCCTGTTCTTTATCTTCAAAGCCATGAAGGGAGATGCTTGCTCTACAATGTGACTGCCGTTACTGCCACCCTGCACTCTCATGGGAAGCCAGAAGGTGATGGAGGACTCCTCCCCTACCCCTATCCCCCAGCAGACCACAGGCTGGAGCCTCTAAAGCCATGGACCAAAAGAATGCTTACTCTCTATCAGTTGTTTATTTCAGAAAGTTTTGATACCGACCAAAAGCCAGTACCCACCATTGGTAACATGCTAAAGCCAGTACCTGCCACTGGTGACATGCTAAAGCCAGTACCCGCCACTGGTGACACGTTAAAGCTAGTTCCTGCCACTGGTGACATGCACCCTGAGCCTAGAGTTATGCTGCTTGTTGGCCCACATGTTCCCATGTCTTTTAATTGTTTTGAGGCAAAAAAGGCCCAGGTAGTCTTCGAACTCACAATTTTCATGCCTCTGCCTCCTAAGTGCTGGGGTTTGGCCTGACTGATTTCTTATTTTTCAAAAAGCATACCTACTACATGCTGGCTACTTTGTTAGACACTTTTTCTGTACACTCTTCAGTTTTACTTCCATAGCAGCTCTGCCAGAAAGCACTCCTACCTCTCTGAAGCAAACAAGGTCCTTGAGTCTCAGCTATTGAGACCAGGTCATGTAGCCCATCAAGGACAGGGTCAGACCTTGTTCTGGTCTCTGACTTTTGAAGGTTGAAAACCTCATCACTCTTAACTTTATAGTTTCTGTGTTGTGGACAGGAAATCCCCTGTAGCTGTCTAGCAGTACTGCAGGGTGGTGGCTCAAACAACAGGAACATGTCTCCCTCTCCTGGAGGCTGAAATCCTGGACCGCAGTGTTGGTAGGATGTGTGTTCTCAGCGTACTTTGTTCAGCTTGCAAATGGTATCTTTCCCCTATGTCCTCATTTGGTCATTTCTCTGCAAGTGCCAAGTCTCTTCTAGTAAGACACCGGTCATATTGGACTTGCCTATCCTAATGCCTTCTTTTTAGGGTCTTTAGCTCTCTAAAACCTCTCTCTCCTTATGAGGTTACATTCTGAGGTACTGGGCATTAATTAGGGCTTCAGTAGACATATTGGTATACCAAAGAGAGCTTGTCATATATATACCTATAATGACTGTCACTGTGATTTGTCACACTTTGATGGTGTCATAAGAGCCTGTTTTGTTTTGCTTTGTTTTTATCACTGTTGGGTAGGTTATAAAGAAAAAGGTCAGCCAGGCAATGGTGGCACACACCTTTATTTCCAGCACTTGGGAGGCAGAGGCAGGCAGATTTCTGAGTTCGAGGCCTGCCTGGTCTACAGAGTGAGTTCCAGGATAGCCAGGGCTACACAGAGAAACTCTGTCTCGAAAAATCAAAAGAAAAAGAAAGAAAAAGAAAAAGGTCTGTGTATAAACTTGACATGGGCCCATTGTAACACTTGAGGTATTGAAGGATCATATGGTTATGATGGAATATCAGGGAGGAGATTTGCTAATGGTCATATGAATATTTATAGTCTGTATACACATATGAATACACATATATGTATAGAATTTGTATTAGTATATGTAGGGACTAAGGTACACATATTTGTATCTAGAGAGTAAATACTATGCCAAGAGTGTGTAATATATATATATATATATATATATATATATATATATATACACATACAGTGTGAGTCTATGTGTGGTATGTCTTTAGTAATGTAGTGGCTGTAGCATGTACTATATTTTATATATGCATATATATATGAGTATATATATGAGCACACAGTATACACATGTATACAGTCTACTTGTGGTCGCATCTACAGGGATTCTGATACACTACTTGGCCTGCTGGGGATGTCTTCCTTTCTGATCATAACTCATCATTACTGTCTCGAGATGGTTTTGCCTCATTTCCAGCTGCATGCACTACAGCTTCCTTAGAGCTTTTAAGCCACCGAGTTTCCCTCATTTTGTAGTAATGACAGCCCCAGGAAAGCACAGATTGGATTAGCACACAGCACTGTTATTTCAGCACCCCAGGGAGTCACAGCTGTGACTCACAGCTGTGAAAAGCTGCCTCAGCCCCTCTCACTTTCCTTAAATCAGTAATGACCTAAACAAATGAACCCGGATGCCCAGGGAATTCAGCTGGAGACCGTGCCCTGGCAACTGGAGGCACCCAGGACAGAATGAAATTTTAATAGCTGCCAACAGCTGAGGTTGCAAGCCAGAATTTATGGATTTGTTAAGTGTAGTCCTCCAGAGCTCAAATTCCTCCCAGAAACTGCCAAACTGTTTAAATGGCAATGTGGTAGCAAGCAATCCCAGGCTCCCTAACTTTCTCATGTCATTGAAATGTGTGCATCTGCTTCTCATGGAACATTTTCAAGGCAAACCAACTCAGTGCAGTACATTTTTAGAACTCCTAACAGGAGTGAAATGCAATGTAGGATTCCTAAGGAATTCATAAACTAGCCAAGAAGTCGTATGCTTCCAGCAGCCTGTGACAGGGATAGAGGAAGCTGGAAGGAACTATGAGGTAAGCAGATGGGAAGGAGAGATTAATTCTGATATGTGTGTAGGGAGCCATCAGTGAGACATTTCTCCCTGGAGAGAATATGGGGCCTGGGTCTTCTCAGACCTTATTGCTTCCTTTACTTGGATTCTATAGGGTGGGTGGGTGGGGACACACCCAAAGGAAGTATGTTGCTGTCGTACTTGAGAGCAATGGTAGTGCCAGTGAGGAGAGTAAGACCTTGTGAGTTAAGATTCTACAATGATGGAAAAAGAAAAGAAGCTGAGATGAGGTACAGCAGATGTCTGTCTCTCAGAGGGTTAGGACCTATCTATGCCGAACACAATACAGGCAGAGTCCAGTGCTCTGAAAGAAACCCTGGTCGATATATAGTCTTCACAGTAACACATTGGCAAATGGTAATGGGGAAGAGGAACAGGACTCCAGATGTGAACACCTTTAGTTTGCCAAAGGGCACTTTGACAACTTTTTGACAGTTATTGATTAATTTTGCTTACATTCTGCTTTTTGGAAGGTTTAAAATAGTTTAGAGTTTATCTATCTATCTATCTATCTATCTATTCATCCATCTATTATTTATTACTAATCTTCTTTTACTAATTGTGGCTCTTATTTGTTGAACTTTTTAAAAATTAATTAATTAATTAATTAATTAATTAATTAATTATTTTGAGACAGGGTTTCTCTGTGTAGCCCTGGCTGTCCTGGAACTCACTCTGTAGACCAGGCTGGCCTCGAACTCAGAAATCCACCTGCCTCTGCCTCCCAAGTGCTGGGATTCTGGGAATAAAGGCATGCGTCACCACTGCCCAGCCTTGGACAACGTTTTAATGATCTTAAAATGTTGCACTTAAAGCAAGCCGTAGTGGTGTACACCTTTAATCTCAGCACTCAGGAGGCAGAGGCAGGTTGATCTCTGTGAGTTTGAGGCCAGCCTGGTCTGCAAAGTATGTTCTGGGACAGGTAAGGCTACAGAGAAACCCTGCCTCAAAAAAACCAAAACCAAAATCAAAACCAACAAAATGAAACAAAACAAAAAGTTGTATTTATACTTAAAGCACTCTCCAGGCTGAAGCAGGAGGTTTGCGGGTTCAAGGCTGGACTGTGCTACGTAGTGAGTTTGAGGCCAGGATGGGCTCCATATTGAGAACCCATCTTTTAAAAACTGGATTTAGCTGTTAGTGTATTGCTCACAAAAAATAGCTAAAAATAAATGTATCCCATCTCCTGTATATATTTCATAAAACTTTTGATTGTATGTGAAGTCTTCTTTACTTCATATGTTGTTACTATGTTCAATTAAAAAAGACTAATTTTATTTATGCATGTCTGTGTGAGTGTATGCCACATGTATGCTGCTGCCTGAAGAGGCCAGAAGAGAGTGTTGGAGCTGGAGTTACAGGTGGGTGAGTGGCCTTGTATGGGTGCTAGGAAAATAACTGTGATCCTGTGTTCTCTTACTCTGTGCATCTCTTTAGCTGCGATTATGGTCGATTGTTAATTTACTGGAACTTCCTCTCTCAGCCTTTTCTGCTAGCCTATCGCTCTTCCCCTCTTCCATTCACAAACCTGCCGAAGCACTTTCTACCAGGCAGCCCAGAGCCACCATACATTCCTAAGTTCCAGTGAATTCAACAGAATCCAAGGAAGGGAATGGCTACCCAACAAAGAAATGACCAGATGTCAACACCTAACGTCAGATGCTTGGACACCAGTGCAAAAACTCAAACACGAATAGTCAAGATGCTATGCTATACCAGAGCCCAAGAACCCTGAGAAGTGTGATGTAGTTGAAGCACGAGACAAGGTATTCAAAGCAGCAGTTGTGACTGTTTTCGAGGTCTTTAACAGAATATAAATAAATACCTTAACAAAGTCTGTGAAAATGCAAACAGTGGGATGAAGTAATGGGAACAGTTAACAGAGTGAATGCAGAGATAACATCACCCAAGAACACTCAAACACAGATGCAACTGGAAATGAAAACTTCAGGTGGTCAAACAAAACCTCAGATGTAACCCTTACCAAAGCGGTATAAGACTTGGAAGAGGGCATCTAAGGTCCTGAAGACAAGGTATGTGCTGACTAGTTTTATGTCAACCTGACATAAGCTAAAGTCATCGGAGAGGCGGGAACCTCAATTATGAAAATGTCCCCTCGGCTCCTAGAGGCAATGCAGGTATGGCTGCTGTGTTACGTGTGTGTCGGTAGGTGGGAGAGAAGAAGAGGCGATGTCTACACTCCATGTTCTGATCTTTGAACAGCTGAATGATCAGTAGTCTGACATTCCTTGAAGAAAGAGAGCCCGTGATAAACACTAGACCAGAGCTAGGGACCAGTCCTGCATCAGAAAAAGCCAGATTGGCTTGCAGGACAGAGAGCAAGCCAGAGGCAAGAGTGTGGGAGAGCTGGGCCCACCACTTGTCTGCCATGTGGCAGCATAGGCAAAGGAGAGATGTCCCTCCCCCCCCCCCCCGACACTTGCCCCTTACCCCTTACTGCAGGTGGAAGAGCTGACCCTGGGTCATAAGAGCAGGAGAGCTGGTCCTGCCCCTCATTAGCTATAGCACTTGGGAGAGCAAGCCCTGAACCTCAGCTGGGCAGCACAGTAGAGCTGGCCCTGGATGTGGGGGTTGCACATAAGCAGGCCCTAATGGAGTGAGTGTGGCCTGCCCTGCCTCTTGTCTGCTGGGCAGTGGCATGGAGGAGGGAGTGACATCCTCCTCTCCACCCTTGTATTTTGCCATCTATGGGAGGCAATCTAGAAAAAAAAAATCCAGGCACACTCAGGAAATCTAGGATACTATGAAAAGACCAAATCTAAGACAAATAAGAATAGAAGAAGAAGAAGAAACAAAGGTCAAAGGCACCGAAAATATTTTTAAGAAAATCATAGAAGAAATTTCCCTAACTAAAGAAAGAGATGCCTATTAAAATATAAGAAACACAACATCAAATAGACAGGTCCAGAAAACATCAAATAGACAGGTACAGAACATCAAATAGACAGGTCCAGAAAAGAAATTCTCCATGACACAAATCAAAACACTAAATGTATGGAACAAAGAAAAATACTAAAAGCTGCAAGGGAAAAAGACTAAATAATATATAAAGGCTGATCTTTTAGAATAACATCTTACCTTTTAGTGGGAACTCTAAAAGTCAGTAGGGCCTGAACAGATGTTCTACAGACTCTAAGAGACCACAGATGTGAGCCTAGACTACTATATACCCAGTAAAAGTTTAAATCACTACAGATGGAGAAGAAAAACATTCCATGCTAAAACCAAATTTAAGCAGTATCTATCTACAAATCAAGCTCTGTAGACTGAACCAGAGGGGGGAAAATTAGTATCAAGGGGTTAACTACACCCAAGAAAACATAAATAATAAATAATCTAAGAAAGTAAATTAAAACAATAACAGTAATCAATAAACTTGGCTCATTGGTAACTCCCAATATTAATGGTCTCAATGCCCCAATAACAATACACAACTTCATAGATTGGATTTGAAAACAGGATCTATCCTTCTGCTGTATCCAAGAAACACATCTTAACATCAAGGATAGATATCTATTCAGGGTAAAAAAATGTAATATTCTAAGCAAATGGACTTAAGAAGCAAGCTGGTGTATCCTTTTTGTAATTTTAGATTTATTTATGTGTATGAGTGTCTTGCTCACAAGCATGTGTATGTGTTATGTGTGTACTTGGGGGCTGCAGAGCTCAGAAGAGAGCTTTATACCTCTTGGAGTTGGTGCTACAGGCAGTTGTGAGCCATCATATGGGTGCTGGGAATTGAACCTGGATCTTCTGCAAGAGCAGTAAGTGCTCTTGCCACTGAGCCCTGTCTCCAGTCCTGGTATATCCATTTTAATATCTGACAAAATAGACTTCCAACAAAAACTAATCAGAAGACATACGGAAAGATATTACATACTCATCAAAGTAAAAATTCACCAAGAGAATATTGTAATATTGAACACTTAGGCACCAAACACAAGGACACCTAAATTCATAA
This sequence comes from Hylomyscus alleni, assembly GCA_019843855.1. Taxonomy (NCBI): domain Eukaryota; kingdom Metazoa; phylum Chordata; class Mammalia; order Rodentia; family Muridae; genus Hylomyscus; species Hylomyscus alleni. The sequence goes on along the minus strand of JADRCC010574340.1, from coordinate 293 downwards.
AAGAAACACCATTACAGCTTAAGTCACATATTGAGCCTCATACTGGGAGACTTCTATACTTCCACTCTTGCTAGTAGACAGGTCACCCAGACACAAATGAAACAGAGAACTGCTGGAGTTAAATAGCATCATAAACCATCAACATAGCAGATATTTATAGAACATTCCACCCAAACACTAAAGAATATACCTTCTCCTCATTAGCCCATGAAACTTTCTCCAAAATTGGCCATATACTCAGACACAAAGGAACTCTCAACAGGTACAAGAAAATTGAAATGACACCCTGCATT
>JADRCC010574339.1:0-14423 GCA_019843855.1 Hylomyscus alleni | reverse complement strand
CTGGCTAAGATACCAGACTCCAGTTTTCAAAAGATACAGATTTGAGTTCTTAGATCATGAATTTCATCATCTAAATGATCTTGGCTTCAGAAAACAGTTTCTTTACCTACCAAATGAGAAAACTAATACTACAGTTTGGGGGATCTCTGTGAAATAGAAAGAATCTATGGTAAATCTATGGGAATCTATGGTGTATTATTTTTACACTGGTAAAAATAATATTCAGCTTTCAGGAAGCTGGAGCATTACACCCCATTGTCAATGTTGGTTACCCCAAGGGTGGTACTGATTGCCCTCTGGCCATGTTCATGTCTATTCTCCCCTGTGATGCAGAAGTCAGCCTGCCCAGTTTTCACCAATTTTTGCCTCTAACTCCACTACTGATACTGCTATTCATAGCCAAAATCTGGTTATAACACTTGGGAAACTGACTGTAGGCTCATTCCAGATAGGGTATCTACAAAAACAACAATACTACCAAAGCCAAACTTGATGAGCCAATGAGTTTACTGGAGTTACAGGAGTGTGGGAATGACTTCAAGTCAGTTGCATCACCAAAGCCCACTCCTGTGTGGGCTACATTTCAGGAATACTGGCAACATAGAGTACACTGTACATCATGCTATAGGTCAGAGAGCGTCTCTTCCAATAACCTGGGCTTTTCTGGAAACTACCAGTTCAAAGGAAATTGCTACACAACAAAAGTAGGAAGATTTCTTTCACTAAACATCTACTTTCTAGATTTCTAGTTAGCAGGGCTAAATGAGTTTCCTGAATACTCACTCACTTGAAGGGGACTGTGGAGATAATTTTGGTTGACATATGTTTCCACCTAGAAAGAGCGCAGAGCCAAGGTTGACAAACTAGAATATGCTCATTACACCCATGCAGAGTCAGCTTCTCCAAGTAGCTCTTGACTCTGTAATTGCTGGAAATAGCGCCTGTCCCTTCCTTGAGGAGGTAATTTTCAGCTGGACATAAATCATATGAGAAATGAAAAATTCTTATCTTCACTTTCCACCCCTAAAAATTCTGACTTGGGTTTTAGAGAGCAACTTAGAAATTTAAACATTTGTCATGCATAGAATGCTACTTCAGTTACTGTAACTTTTCATTTCACTTTGCTACTTCCTAACCTTATTCGAATGTTTATAAAATGTCCTAACCCTCTTAATAGGTTATATGTATGCTCTCTGCCAACATGTTGTAAGTTTTGAGGGTTTTTATATAGCCCTTACAACCTCTAGCTGGCTCTTTTACAAATAAAATATACTTTATATATTTATTGAATTCATGGGTAAATTCAATGGGTAAATTCTCTTGGTTCTGCCCAGAAGAATACAATATAAGTAGATATGCTACTCACAGCTTCAGCCTCTTCATCAGTTCCTCACCATAAAATATAATTTGACAGAAAAATATTCTTTACTTGAAAAATAGCACCTAGGAAACATTGTCCTAGGCTGGGAAACTCACATCCCTTTATACGATTTTAAACTCTAGAGCAAGAATATGAAAAACACACCCTTGTTTATCTTCCCGTGCTGGGTGATGCATCATTTAGCTTCTAAAGCAATCTTCTAAACCTGTAGCGCATATGGACAAAAATTATGAGCTTAAGTTTATATCAACTGTGGGATGAATTTGAAAGCATGACACAAATGTCTCAATTATATAGCACACATAAATGACCAGGAGTGCATACCTACATGTGCTGGCATATCCCGGGGCGGAGGGGACATTACTAATACTAATAGTTCTTAAGGCTCATAATCATAAATCAGGTTTGCTCAAGGATTTTAAACCTTCAAAGACAAACTTTCCTGCTGTCTTTGACAAGTCAGCATGAGGAGAGGGATACTCCCCATCCTCTTGTCTGCACCTTTACCATTCCATGGGTAAGCTCCAATCCTTGACACTATTAATGATACCCTGTTATGCTTGAAGAGAGGAGCCTAGCATAACTGTCCTCTGAGAGGCTCCACCCAGAATCTGGCTGAACCAGAGGCAAAGACCCATAGTCAAATATTAGCTAGTGCTTAGGAACTCTTATGGATGAGTTTACTGCTGCATTTACTACAGCAGTACTGTACTTCTATGAGTTTTTTTTAAAAGATTATGATTTCATACACAAGAAAGAGAAAAATACAAAATGATGCTCACACACACACACACACACACACACACACACACATGACTGGTCAAATTTCATACAATTGAAAAATACTTTTTTTTTTTTCCTAATCTCTCCATCTTTTCCATCTCATCCCATTTAGTCAGCACTTCAAAATGCTACTATTTCAAAGTCTTCCTGTATGCTTCATCTACCACAGTAAGAATCTGTTGTCAGTTACTGTAACAACCTCTTATGTGTCTTTTCTCATTCTTTATAAACTGAAAATGGTAGCTTGCTTGCTTGTCTGTCATTCCTTTCTTTTGCTAATTCCTATTCATTTATATATATTTGTTTGTTTATCACTTTTATCCTGATCGATGCACACCCAGAGTCTTCCCCTCACACAGTTCCTCACTGCTTTGCTCCCTCTCTTCCTCCTCTGAGAGGTGGAGCCCTTCTCCCCACACCACCCCCATCCCTCTACACTGGCCCATCATGTCTCTGCAGAGCTAGGTGCATCCTCTTCCACTGATGTCAGACAAGGCAGCCCAGTTAGGGGAACATATTCTATAGACAGTTTTAGGGCCAGCCCCTACTGCCGTTGTTGGGAGACCTGCATGAAGACAGAGCTGCACATCTGTTACATATGTGCAGGGGAAGGGGAGGCTAGATTCAGCCTGTGTATGCTCTTTGGTTGCTGGTTCAGTCTCTGAGAGCCCCCAAGGGTCCAAATTGGCTGACTCTGTTCATCTTCCTGTGGAGTTCTATCCCCTTTAGGGTCCTTAATCCTTTCCCCTAACTCTTCCATAAGAGTTCCTGAGCTCTAGTCAATGTTTGTTTGGCTCTAGGTCTCTGCCTCTGTTTCAGTCAGCTTCTGGGTAGAGCCTTTCAGAGGACACTTATGCTAGGCTCCTGTCTGCAAGCATAACAGTGTATCATTAATAGTGTCAGGGACTGGTGCTTAACCATAGGATAGTTCTCATTTGGGCCAGTTATTGATTGACCATTCCCTCAGTCTCTGCTCCATCTTTATCCCTACATTGCTTGTAGACAGAACAAATTTTAGGCCAAAAGTTTTCTGTGTTTTAGATTGATGTTTTAGATTGATGTTTTTATCACTCCACTGGGGGTCCTGCCTGGCTAGAGGAGCTGGACTCTTCAGGTTCCATATGCCCACTGCTTTGAGTCTTAGCTAAAGTCACTCCTATAGACTCCTAGGAGCCTCCTCCATCCCAGATCACTAGCATGTCCTAGAGATGCCCTCCATCACTCCCACACACCCCAGCTGCAGATTTCTATTCACTTCCTGGTCTTCTCTCCTGTCTCGCCCTAAACCTGATGCTGAACCCCTCATTCCCCTCCCCATCCCCTCACCCACACAATTCCCTCCCTCAGTCTGCCTTCTATCACTATTTTATTCCCCCTTCTAAGTAAAATTCAAGCATCCTTGACTGAGATTCCTTCTTGTTTAGCTTCTTTGGATCTATGACAAGTAGTATGGGTATCCTTATTTTATGGGTAATATTTATCTACTTATAAGTGAATACAAATCCTGCATATCTTTTTGTGTCTGGATTACCTCAGTTAGCATGATATTTTTCTAGCTCCATCCATTTTCCTGAAAAATTCATGATGTCCTTGCTTTTAATACCTAAGTAGTCTTCCATTGTGTAAATGAACCATATTTTCTGTATCTATTCTTCTGTTGAGGGACATGTAGGTTGTTTCCAGTTCCTAAGTATTACAAATAAACCAACTAAGACCATAGTGGGGCATGTGTCCTTGTGGTATGGTAGAGCATCTTTTGGGTGTATACTCAAGAGCAAAGTGGCTAGATACAAAATTAATTAAAAAAAATCAGTAGCCTTCCTTTATACAGATGATAAATGGGCCAAGAAAGAAATTATGGAAACAATCCCCTTCAAAATAGCCACAAATAATATAAAATGCATTGGTGTAACTCAAACCAACAAGTAATAGACCTATATGACAAGAGCTTCAGGTCTCTGAAAAAAAAATTGAAGAAGACATTCGAAGATGGAAAGATATCCCATGCCTCATGGATCGGAACCATTAACATAGTAAAAATGGCCATCTTACCAAAAGCAAATCTGCAGATTAAATGCATTCCCCATCAAAATTCCAACACGATAATTTACAGACCCTGAAAGCACAATTCTAAACTTCATAAGGAAAAAACAAAAAACCCAGGAGAGCTAAAGCAATCCTGAACAATAAAAGAACTTCTGGAGATATCACCATCCCTGACCTCAAGCTGTACTGCAGAGCAATAGTATAAAAACTGCATGGTATTGGTATAGAAACAGACAAGTTGTTCAATGGAATCAAATCGAAGTCCAGGAAATAAACCCACACAGCTATGGACACTTGATATTTGACAAAGAAGCCAAAATCATACAATGGAAAAAAGAAAGCATCTTCAAAAGATGGTTCTGGTCTAACTGGATGTCTGCATGTAGAAGAATGCAAATAGATTCATATTTATCACTCTGCACAAAACTTAAGTCAATTAAGGACCTTAAAATAAACTGGATGCACTAAATCTAATAGGATAAAAAGTTGGAAATAGCCTTGAACACATCAATCAGTACAGGAGATAGTTTCCTGAACAGAACACCAATGTCTCAAGCTCTAAGATTGACTATTAAAAAATGGGACCCAAGAGGTACACATAGAGGATCCCATGGCTCCAGCAGAGGATAGCCTTGTCTGGCATCAATGGGAGAAGAGGCCCTTGGTCCTGTGAAGGCGCGATACCCCGGTGTAAGAGAATGTGAAAGCAGGGAGGCTGAGTGGGTGGGTGGGTGGGTGGGGGAACACCCTGATAGAAGCAGAGAGAGGGGGATGGGATAGGGGTCTTCTCTGGGGAGGAAACCAGGAAAGAGGATAACATTTGAAATGTAAATAAAGAAAATATCCAATTAAAAGATCTAAAAAAAAAAAAATGGACCTCATGAAACTGAAAAGTAAGGCAAAGAAAGGATACTGTCAATAGGACAAAATGCTAGTCTACAAATTGAGAAGAAATCTTCACTAACCCTATATCTGACAGACGGCTAATATCCAAAATATATAAACTCAAGAAGTTAGATACCAACAAGCCAAATAACTCAATTAAAAAAATGAGGTACAGAAGTAAACAGAATTCTCAACAGAGGAATCTCAAATGGCCAAGAAGCACATAAGAAATGTTCAATGTCCTTAGTAATCAGGGAAATGCAAATCAAAAGGACCCTGAGATTCCATTGTATACTCATCAGAATGACTAAGATCAAAAGCTCAAGTGATAGCACATGCTGTGTTCTATCAAGGATATGAAACAAGGTGATCACTTCTCCATTGCTGGTGGGATTGCAAACTTGTAAAACCACTCTGGAAATCAATCTGGTGGTTTCTCAGAAAACTGGAAGTAGTTCTACCTGAAGACCCAGCTGTACTGCTCCTGGACATATACTCAAAAGATGTTCCACCTTCCCTCCGTTGTTGATTTGCAGGTTTCTGGCAGTTTAACTCCCCTAAATCCTTCCAAGGAAAGTCCTTTCCCACTGGTCTTTCTATTGGTGTCCTAAGAATTATGTATGGTATTAAATGTATATTTATATAACAATGATCCTTTTATTTTTAGTAAAATATTTGAACATATTTATACATCCATAGTTAACTAATGGACATCATGAAGTGAGGACTGAGTTTTTAACTGTTTTTCGCCAAGACAAAAATAAACATTCAGTTTGCTTCCTTCAGATTAAATTCACAATTCCCTGAGTAAGCTGAGGAAACTGTGACTTGGTAAAGGCAGGGAGGTCAGCCACTAAGTATAATCTTACAGATGCAAAACTCGTAAGATTTTTAAGATACTGAACCAACTTTGTTTTTAACCTACCCAACTCTCTGATGTTTTTACAAATGAGAATGAAATGGCTGTCCTTAGTCTTTTAAAGGGCAAGGAAATATGACCCAGCTTACTTAGGAATTTTCTGTGGAACAATGGCTGTCATACAGTTGGGAAAGGAAGATGGTGTGATCTTGTCCTTATATTTAGAGTGTTGAATGTAAATTAATATTTCAAATAAACTATTGGAATAGTTCCTCTTTTGAAGGTTTTTGTATTTATTTTTCCAGTATTCTAAAATCTCATAAAATGGAAGTCGTCTGAGTATTCCCAAACCAGGAGGAACCCATGCTTCATGGAGGTGCACTATTCATTTTAAACTAAATACATATTCATAATGAAAATGATATTTCCATATTAAGTGAAAGAAGTTAAAGGTATCCTATGGATCGCTGTAAATGTAATTTGAGATATTTTTAACGTTTCAAGGGAATAGATCTGTTTCCTGCTGCTTTCAGGCTCCTTTGAATATGTTTGTATTCACTAGGAAGGGACATTTCTGTGAAATTAATCAAATACGGAATTCAATGTTCCTTGCAGATAATTTTGGCCACATCCCTTTGGGAACTTTCTAGTTTAAGTTTATATCTTTCCTGGGAAAAGACCCCTGTGTTCCAGATCTTCATTCTTTCCCCTACTTAGCTGTGAAGAGCAATAAACAAAATCACTACACCAGGAATTAATAACAATGTGGATTTGCCAGGAAACTCTTGCTACAGACTCCCTCACTTGAATAAGAAAATAAGGTTTAATAATAGCATTTTACATGGAATGGACTATAAAGTACCATAGGAATTACTTGATCTACTTTTTTTTTCTAAAATGAAAGACATCTAGATGTGAGAATCAGAATATATTGTAACAAATCCAGAAATTGCAAATTTTACTTTTCCAAAGAAAATTAGTGCTATTGTTCTTGGCTGTACTAAATGCTCACTGCCTTTTCTGGATTTATAAAATAATTCAAAGTCTTACCCTAACCCTAGATTTATATTTTAAGTAGGTTTTTATTCTGTGGGAAACGTGTACAGACTCATGCCATATATATGCTGATCTTGCGCTGAAGCTTAAAGAATCCTGTAGTTTTTCCAGCATCACCATACTTGGGACATTGCTCAACTAAAGTCATAAAATCCTAGCATGTGGACTGAATCCTGCCTGCAGAGGAACTTTGCGTTTGCAGATTGGTGGGGACATTTCAATGCACAGTTCCAGGTGCATTGCAGGAAGCAGGGTTTTGAGTCATTATCTAGAACAGCAGGTGAGGAGGAGTGACCAGGAAGGCTGCGGGGTTTATCTGCAAGATCCTTATTGGGAATTTAATGTTTAGAAATAAAAATTCGGTAAAAACAGGAATGCATTAATTATGCAAGTTTGAATGAAAAAAAATTGGTATTTCTATGAAATTCCACTTCCAGAACTCACCATGATGGCTATGTAATGCCAGTCATAACCATGTTGTCCACAGGTCCCAGCATCATGTTGATGTGGGACATCTCCTGTCTACCATGTCCTCACTGATTCTTACATTGGCACATGGTGAATAAAAGATTTTGTTTCACAATTTGGATGCTTTTTGTTTTAGGAAAAGAGAAGGCCAGGTGGTGGTGGCACAGACTCGGTGGCGATGGCACACATCTCTTATCCCAGCATATGGAGGGAAAGCAGGGGGAGCTCCATGAGTTCAAGGACAGCCTGGTCTACAGAGAAAGTTTAGGGACAGCCAAAGCTACACAGAAACCCTGTCTCAAAGAGAGAGAGAGAGAGAGAGACAGAGACAGAGACAGAGACAGAGACAGAGACAGAGAGAGACAGAGAGATAGAGAGACAGAGAGACAGAGAGACAGAGAATCATTCAAAACAACTGCCAAGATGGGTAGCCTTTCCTAAATCACCATGACTACAATAAACTTCCTAAATTTGTGAAATTTTGCCTTGTAATATATAATAAACTCAAATGCCCGACTCACATTTTATAAAGAACTGACCATTTGTAATGACACTATGTAATATAAAAAATCATTGTTTTTAAATCCACAGGATAAAACTGAAATGACAAGTAGTCAATTTGATTGTCAATACTGCACGGTATCCCTTATTGGGAAGAAATATGTACTCAAGGATGATAATCTATACTGCGTCTCCTGCTATGATCGTATCTTTTCTAACTATTGTGAGCAGTGTAAAGAACCAATTGAATCAGACTCTAAGGTAGGAATCCCTTGTGTTCACAGAGTTTCTGCTCAGGTATAGTAACTGCTTCAGGACGCTCCTTTACTCTGTGCAGACTTTTACCCACATTTTCTACTGTGTAGGACTGTGAAACACATGTTTTAATCTCATCCTATCCTAAAGACAATTTGTGTGTGTGTGGCAGGGTGTGGTTGGTATGTGTGCTGGTGTTGTGTGGTACCTGTGTGTCTCTGTGTGTGTGTCTTTGTGGTAGTGGTAGGATGAGTTAAAAAAAAATGTAAGAAATTAAACTGTTTCCCTAGAATCTTACAACTAAAATGTTGAGTTACTTCTGGAATAGCTAAGGTATACAAAAATACATTTAAAAACTCGGAAGTGTAAGAAATAGAAATTCCATCTTAAAAGCCTGCCTTTTTCTCTTAGCCCCACAGACTGCGCCTTCTCACACCACAGTCTCTCCTCCTTTATGCTTATTATTTGCTTTCTCTTCTTCCTTCCCTTTTATTTAACTAAGTGTTGTCATTTGTTTGAAGTCTCAATGGATAATAAGATACTGCAACTAAAAAAAAAAAAACTAAATTATTCCATGTAAAACCTGTCTGGTAGGCTATAAAAGAAAGAGAAACTTGACAAAATCCAGTGAGATTATTTTTCAGTGGCCTTTAGTGGCCACTCAAACAACCCCGAGATTTTTGTTCTTAATTACCCTGGTCTCCTTTCTACAGATAACAGTTTCAACAACTCTTATCTGAAGCTAGTAGCACAGCTTACTGGCACTAGGGTCCCAAGAATGTCCCAAGAAAGCAGCTTGTTTTATTGGAAGCACACTTAATTAACTTTATTTATTATCTGAAAGGATCTTTGCTACAAAAACCGTCACTGGCATGAGGGATGCTTCAGGTGCAACAAATGTCATCACTCTTTGGTGGAAAAGCCTTTTGTTGCCAAGGATGAGCGCCTGCTGTGCACAGACTGCTATTCCAATGAATGCTCATCCAAGTGCTTCCACTGCAAGAGAACCATCATGCCAGGTGAGATCCTGCTGACTCTGCCTAAGGGAGCTACATCTCTATTCAGGGAGCATCACCGGCTCACAACACTGCTTTAAGAAAAGAAGAGTTGCTCGAGCTTTCTTCCTCTGATTTCCAATTCATCTATTCTTCTTACACACATAGTCTCTGCAATTTTGTGATATTACTGCAGTGACCAATGTCTTCTTTTTTATAAAACCTAATCCATAGACTTGTTGAGCCAGAGACAGAACTGAAGGATAAAGCTTTATACCAGAAGGGCAACTGGAAACGCCGTGCCTTGGGCATAATCGGTGGCACTAAAGGGACCAGTCTTCACAAGAATTTGGTCATTTATTCATTTATTTTATTTGTGTATTTCTTCTTTGGGGAGTGTCAGAGGACAACTTTTGTTGTCCTTTGACCACATGGGATCCAGGGACAATCAACCTTAAGTCATCAGGCACAGCAGAAGGCTCCTTTACCAGTTTGGTCTTTTCAGTGCACCAAAAGGCATCATTTTATAGCTCTATACCAACTGGTTTGAAGGGAATTGCTTTCTTCCAGGGAAAATAACTTCACTTAAAAAATTAATTAAAATACAATTATATCATTTTCCTTCTTAATCTTCTCCCTCCTACACCTCCTAAGTTTGTCCCCCTCTCAAATTTCCAGCCTCTTCTTTAACCTTTGTTGCTACATAGACATGTAAGCAAATAAGCATACAAACACAACCTAAAGAGTCCTTTTAGTGGCTCCTGAAGGTGTGTATTCTAGTACTGACTATTAACTATTAAATAACTAATCAGGGCTCATTGCTGGGAAATACTAATAATTTCTCTCTCAGCATCCCTTAATTGTAGCTCTTTACCTAGATATGTGGCCTGACAAAATTTCCCCTATGTTAGAGCATCAATTCTTTTGGGAATTGTTCAGGTCTAGTTAAAGCATCCATGTTTAGATTTCAAGGATACAGCTCCCTTCTCATAGCTAAAAAGGAAGATTGGATGGCAGATTTCCTGTTTCTCTGGCTCTTAAAATCTTTCTTCTCTCTCCACTTTATTCCCTTTTTTTGGTTTGTTTTTGTTTTTGTTTTTGGTCCTTCCCTGTCCCATGAGTCAATCAATGCCCCAATTCTAGTTATTTTTACTATTACTACTATCATTGTTATTAATTCTAATAAATTCAGAAAGCATTCTCACAATATGGATCTCAGGGGTAGTGCCCTGGGCATTTACAATTATCCTTGATGATGATGACTCAATTTAAACCGTGAACTATCCCAAGTCTCTACTTACAGGACTTTTCCATTGCTTATGCTGAAACATAAGAGGTTTTTTATGGGTGGCCCATTCTTATTGTAGCAGATCTGCAGTAATCCTTCTTTTCTCTAGTGTCTCAGAAAATACAAAATGTTGTTTCACTTAAGAGCAATTCATTTATTACTATTATACTTAAAATATTTAGGTATGTTTTCTTATAGGAAACACAAATGTGCCTAGCTTGTACTAACAGTGTCTTACTTTGGGGTTCAGGCTCTCGGAAAATGGAATTTAAGGGCAATTACTGGCATGAAACCTGCTTTGTGTGTGAGCACTGCCGACAGCCAATAGGAACCAAGCCTTTGATCTCCAAAGAGAGTGGCAATTACTGTGTGCCCTGTTTTGAGAAGGAGTTTGCTCATTACTGCAACTTCTGTAAGAAGGTAACTATCTAAAGATGGTAAAGCTGTGGAACCTTCCAGAACATTGCTTTTGTTGTTGTTTTGTTTTGTTTTTTTGTTTTTGTTTTTGTTTTGTATTCAGCTGCCTTATGTATTTGGAATAAAGTGGCCCTATAATGCTATATCTAATGCACGAGGTAATCTTTAAATTTCAACATATCACAAACTAAATCGGCAACCCAGAAAATGACCTACTATTTTTAGTAGCCATAAATTCCATCTTAGGTCAGGAATCTAATATTCAATGGTACACATGTGATTTGATCTCTCAGTCCCATTCACTGCTTTACATAGACGTCGTTCTGATACAGGTACATCTCTCTTTGCTTCCTAGAAGACAGCTTTAATCCACTTAGTATTCAGTTTTGAGGTGCAATATGTGCTTTGAGCTTTAGCAAAGTTTTTTATGGATGTGGATGCCCTTGCATTTGGAGCAGAGATATTCAGAATTGGGAGATCATCTCGGTAGATTTTTACCTTTGATGAGTATGAAGTGTCCCTCTTTATTTTTTTTTTTAATAAATTTAGGTTGAAAGTCAATTTTATTCAATGTTAGAATGGCTATTTCAGCTTGTTTCTTGAGACCATTTGCTTGGAAAAATTGTTTTCCAGCCTTTTACTCTGAGGTAGTGCCTATCTTTGTCATTGAGGTGGGTTTCCTCTATGCAGCAAAATGTTGGTTCCTTTTTAATGTATCAAGTCTGTTAGTCTATGTCTTTTTATTGGGGAATTTAGTCCATTGATATTAAAAGATATTAAGAAAAAATGATTGTTGCTTCCTGCTATTTTTGTTGTTAGAGGTAGAATTAGGTTTATGTGGCTATCTTCTTTTTGGTTTATTAAAAGAAGATTATCTTCTTGCTCTTTCTAGGGTGTAGTTTCCCTCCTTGTGTTGGAGTTTTCCATTTATTATCCTTTTAAGGGCTGGATTCATGGAAAGATACTGTGTAAATTTGTTTTTGTCATAAAATACCTTGGTTTCACCATCTATGGTAATTGAGAGTTTTGCTGAGTATAGTAGCCTAGGCTGCCATTTATGTTCTCTTAGGGTCTGTATGACATCTACCCAGGATCTTCTGACTTTCATAGTCTTTGGCAAGAAGTCTGGTGTAACTCTGATAGGTCTGCCTGTATATGTTACTTGACCTTTTTCCTTTACTGATTTTAATATTCTTTCTTTGCTTTGTGCATTTGGTGTTTTGATTATTATGTGATGGGAGGAATTTCTTTTCTGGTCCAATCTATTTGGAGTTCTGTAGGCTTCCAGTATGTTCATGGGCATCTCTTTCTTTAGGTTAGTGTAGTTTCTTCTAGAATTTTGTTGAAGCTATTTACTGACCCTATTATCTTTAAGTTTGGTTTTCCCATTGTGTCCTGGATTTCCTGGATGTTTTGCGTTGGGAACTTTTTGCATTTTGCATTTTCTTTGACTGTTGTGTCAATGTTTTCTATGGTATCTTCTACACCTAAGATTCCCTCTTCTATTTCTTATAATCTGTTGGTGATGATTGCATCTATGACTTCTGATCTCTTTCCTAGGTTTTCTATCTCCACAGTTGTCTCCTTTGTGGTTTATTTATTGTTTCTATTTCTGTTTTTAGATCCTGAATGGTTTTGTTCAATTCCTTTACCTGTTTGGTTGTGTTTTCCTGAAATTCTTTAAGGGATTTTTGTGTTTCTTTTTTAAGGGTTTCTACCTGGTTATCTGTGTTCTCCTGTATTTCTTTAAGGGGGTTATTTATGTCCTTCTTAAAGTCCTCTATCAGCATCATGAGATGTGATTTTAAATCCAAATCTTGCTTTTCCAGTGTGTTGTGGTATCCAGCACTTACTGTTGTGAGAGAACTGGGTTCTGATGATGCCATGTAGCCTTGGTTTCTGTTGTTAAGGTTCTTGAGTTTGCCTTTTGCCATCTGGTTATCTCTAGTGTTAGTTGGTCTTGCTATCTCTGGCTGAAGCTTGTCCCTTCTGTGAGCCTATAAGCCTGTGTCAGCACTCCTGGGAGATCAGCTCTCCCCTGACAGGACCCATGCACAGAGGGCTGCTGAACAACCCTAGCTCCTGGGTGCAGCTGGCAGCCAGAAGGACCCTGTCCTAGCTGCTTCACTGCTCCTGTACCCTGTGAGCTCTTGGCTGGTCTAGTATTCAATTTTGATCCATTTAGTATTATGTGTTTCAGAGAAATAAGAATTTGCCTCTCAGAGTGGCTGGGGGAAACAGGGTACTAGGAAACCTTCCTATTGTTTTCTAGTAACTAAGCATCGCTTCTGGGCTCAAGGTTCTGTGTTTTCAAGAGGAGATTGTTACGCTCAAGTAGGTGACAGATCATGAAAGAAATCCAGTTGGCATGCAGACACAGAAAGCCCAAGAACTATGATTTCCCTCATTTCTCAGGGCAGCACAAAATGAATCGTACTCTCCCATGAGAAGCACACTTGCTAGTAGGGAAAAGTCATTTAAAAAAACAAAAAAACAAAAAAAAAAAAACATGACCTAGCATTTCCTCCTCCATGTGTTTACGTGAAAAGCAACTCATGTCCATCATCTTGATGAAGCCTGTCTGTATTTCATAAAATATATATTGATATTCTTGAAGAAATCCTCAACACATGAAGCTTGTGAGTTTAGAATGGCATTGTAGTTGAAGGAGAACAATGACTCATGACGATGGTTTGGTACCTTGGCTCTCGAATACCGTGATGCTTTAACTGTCCTAACAGCTCTCTCAAAACTACTTTTTTATTTCCATTTAGACAGCTGGAAGGCTCATTCAGTTTCCCAGCATGTGGAAGACTGTGGCTATATGGAGGATGGGATTTGAAGCATTAGAAGCTAATGAAATGCTCTTATTGGCTTGTATACAGACTGTGACTCAGATTATTTTATTTGAATTTTAAACTATATACTCCTTTAAAAAAAAAAGCTGGATATAAACGATTGTGATCAAAGCAAAGGAAAAAGATTCTTTTCAATTCAAACCAAAACTTTGCTTAAATAAAACCAAATTATTTGACATCCAGACCTTTAAATAATCCCTCTCCCGTTTTATTTTGTTACATTAGAATATTCTATTAAAAAAACTGGTAGCCTAAACTGTAAGTGCTTCAAATTTGATTCTTTTTTTTTTAATTTTATTATTGTTTTGTTTTGTTTTGAGCCAGGGTTTCTCTGTATAGTCCTGGCTGTCCTGGAACTCACTCTGTAGGCCAGGTTGGCCTTGAACTCAGAAATCCACCTGCCTCTGCCTCCCGAGTGCTGGGATTAATCGAATTTGATTCTTAATGGCAAAACTAAATGCTTTAGTTTCTCTCTGCTGTATTCAAAATCATTACTGCTGGGGAGATGGCACTGTGGGCAAAGCACTTACTGTATAAGTCTGAAAACAAGAGCTCAGATTCCCCAGCTCCCACAGAAAAGCTGGGCCTGGTGGCACAAGGTGGAGAGCAATAGACAAACTGTACATAGACA
>JADRCC010574338.1:0-22728 GCA_019843855.1 Hylomyscus alleni | reverse complement strand
CTAGGCAACTTCCTCCTGCTACCAGCTGCACATCCTATCCTGATGAGCATTCCTTTGCCCTGGAGGCAGCTGGTCCACTTAGTCGCTCTAAGGCTGTATGACCTTTGGCTTTTTCTCCATAGAACTGTACAATGGTCAGTTAGTTACATGGGAATGGAAACCTTGGTGTAAAAGAGACACAGAAGCGTTGGCTGCTGGTTTCCTTGTAACAGAGAAACAAGTGTATCCCTTCTGTGGAGAAAGCACAGAATGGGTGTCAGACTCCTGCATGGCAAAGGAGAGAGACAGCTTTCCTCCCCTCCTCGGAGTTCATTTCCTTGGGGACCCCACAGAGTCCCCAAGGAAATGAACTATCATAACACCACATATCCTAGAGCCCTCCACTCTGCTTCTCCGTCCTCTCAGAATGCTCTTCTCTCCCTCAGTGAGATCTCACCCAACAGCGTCCTCATTTCTATCCTATTTTTAAAAAGTGATTTCCCCTCCCCCTGATAACACAAAGTCAGAGTGCATTAGGTGGCCATCTCAGCCCAAGACAGTTGTAAAACCGCTGCCTTCCATTGGTGACAGCCCTCAATTTTTCATGAAGCAGGGTTGCTCTTAGATAGTTTTATTCAAACACTTTCCCAAGCCACTGCCCTTCCTTTGAAATGTTTCCTAACAGGAACTGGCTGGATGAATCTCCCTCACTCCCCAAGCAACTGGGTTGCAGGTACTTAAAACCTGATTTTTATGTGCATTATTACCTAATGTTTTTGAGGTATGCAACCATGACACAGAGGAGCGCAGCGTGGACAAAGGGATGGTTTAGTTAGTGAGCAAGGGAGTCTTTGGTGTCATGTCCCCAGTGATCCATACAGGTCCTTGTTGGGAATTTACTTATTCACATAATCCAGCAGCCCTCATTTTCTATGTCTTGTTTCTACTCCTCTCACAGTGCTTTGCTCTCCTATTTGAACTGGGAACCTGGCTACAAGAGCACCAGATGACTCAAGTTACCTCAAATAGCTTCAGATTAAGTGTGAGTATATGTGGGAAGGCAGGCTTAGCCACTTGGCCACCTCTCTTGGGGACAGTGACAATTCTGAGTTTTGATTGAGGTAAAAGAAGTGGCTCAGAAAGAGAGAGAGAGAGAGAGAGAGAGAGAGAGAGAGAGAGAGAGAGAGAGAGAGAGAGAGAGAGAGAGAGGTGTGCTTTGGCATGAAGATGAACTTGACATGGCTGCTCACCATGGGGCACAGTTTATCCTTGAGGTCACCTACGCCATGACTTCCCCATGCAGAGGACAAATGAAAAACAAATTGAGGTCTTTTAAATCAAGGTGAGGTAGTCGCCTTCAGATGTCCAATAGGTCGTAGGAAGACCACACCTTGACTCTGTGTTAGAGGGATGTCTATCAACAGAAACATATGATTCTTAGCCTAAAAGAGAGAAAGAAATGTCCATTTGGGTCCGGGGATTCCGTCAGTAGTCACCTGGCTCTCTGACTTTGGACTTATGGGAGAGTATTTCAGTATGTGTCAGAGAAGCTGCCTTATGGTGGCAGAAATGAAGAAGACACGTATCCCAGCATTCCCTTCAGAAGCACACCCAGGTGATGTGATTTCCTTCCACTCAGCCCCACCTACAAAAGATCTCATTACCTCCTACAGGTTGGCAATAAAGCCTTCAGCCTACGGATTTTAGGGAGCCTTTTAAGATTCCAACTATGACACCCTTGTATATGAATACCTCACTCTAAGTTGTTTAATGTTGTACAACTAAATCATAAAATCCTTTGCATTTTTCTATGGTGAAGACTGTGTACTTGGAGTCAAGCAATCAATACCAAAATAAAGTCAAACATTATTCTAGTTAGAAAGTGATGTCACTTCATTATCAGTTTCAAAAAAAAGCTTTGGAAAGAAAAGATAATTACTTCTTAGCAATAGATCAATAAACTTTACTTACAGTTCACTAACTTGTTTGACAGTTTGGACTAAATGTTAATAGAAAGCAATGTGGCTTTCTTTAACTCGGTAATCATGAAGCATAAGTCAACAGTGATACCACACCTCTTTTCTTTAAAGGATGTAAGCATAGGTAAAGAAACCATCCAGCAGTGATGGTAGCAGCACTGTCTTGTTAACTTAGCAGGCAAATGTCACTATATTTTCTTCTTTGCAGAATTTCCAATCACACCCCAAATCTGCCCTAGTGTTGGTACTGAAGGAGCCCATCAGAGTAACCAGGTCTTGCCAGGAAAATGGTGTCAATATTCTGCTGATTTAGACAAATGTCACCATGGGAAGATACTGATTTTCTTCAGTCTTACAGGTACAGTGTTTACTGTTTATTTGATTCATCCTACTGATGCATTCTGGGAAACTAATGTGTGTTTATATGGGTACAGTCATCACCACACCAGTGTGGCCCGCCTGCAGAATCAGAAGTTTGCTCAGAGGCAAGGAAGGCTGGCCATGAGCTTTAACACCCAGCCTTGATTATCTTCAATGCTGGACCACACTAGTCATTTCCCAGCCATCTATAAAGAAGATGGGAACAAGAACAATGCCCTTTCTTTGTTTTTGGCTTTTGTGATAGGATGTCAATTCTGTAGCCCAGGCTGTCCTCCACTCATGGTGGTCCTTTCAAATGCTCTTCTTTCTAAGAAGAGGAGGCAACCCAATATAATTTTAATATTGAAAGTTATACAACTTTACAAATCCATTTCACAAAAATAGCTGCTAGCTCAGACGACAGACTCTAGTTCCTTTTGCTGATTCTTACAGGGGTCACAAGCTCTACCCAGGGAGAGCTGCGGTCCAGATGGAATGTTGAGGATATTTATATCTAAACCCCCAAGAGATTTCTAACTGATGCAGAGACCGTGGAAGGTCGACGAATACTGGCTGATTCCCTATGGCTTGCTCAGTTTGCTTTCTTAAACAACCCGGGACTACTTGTCTACAAGTAGCACTGGCCACAGTGTGCTTGACCTCCTATATCAATTAAATGAATTAATCACCAAGAAACTGTTCCACAGCTATTCCCACAGGCCACTCTGATGGAGGCAGTTCTTCAGCTGGGGTTCTTTATCCCCAGATCATTTAGCACACGTACATACAAATTGGTGATGCTGATTTCCATAGCCAAAATTGCTAAATATCATGATTATTTTTAACATCCAATTAAAATAAAAGTCACTAGTGAGATTTTCTATCATTGTTTTTACAACTGATGACAAAGACTTCCTTGTAGGGTACTACTTAATTTTTGCTAACTGCATTTCACATGTTCAACAGCCATGTGTGGGTGGTAGCCACCACATTAGACAGGCTGGAAGGGAAACCTAATACCACAAAAATCCTGGTATTCATCAGCTGACTCTAAGTAAACAACTAAAAACACAGAAATAAACACAAAAGAGTTCTTACCTTACCTACATAATTCGGAGCTATCCTATTTCAAATTCCCTCTTAAAAAAAAAAATCTTACCCTGCTGTTGAAACAAACTTGGGCAAGAACTAATAAAAGATAATAAGCTTTTTGTTTGTTTCTTTGTTTTCTCTTTTCCCTAAAGGTTCCCAGATGATTGGAGAACTCCTTTTTTACTTTTCTATTATCTGACTGATTTGCTTCCTGATTTTAACATAATTTCTACTGTTTACAATTTCTTCTATATACCTAACTATACTTGCTTAGCTGATTTCAGAGAGCTTGGTCATGCCCAGGTATGATATCAGTGAAGCGGTAAACCGTAAATGAAATACAATGACTGCTTCTTGTGTGCAACCCAGGGAGAAGTGCAAGACCATGACTTCGAGTTCTTGGGCTCCAGGCTTGGTCTCTGTATCCTTCCTGCCAACTCTATCTATCTACTGGTAGGTGGATGCTCAAGATGTGTCTAAAATATGTCATAGTTGTGATGTCTTGTGCAATATGTCATGTACAAACCCTGAGGTTTCCTGTGATTTCTAAGGTTTTTACAATTTTTTTTGACAACAGCAGTAAAAGACCTATTCAGTGTGGCATGGATAAAAATGACTTCATACTCATGAGTCTCTAAGTGATAAGCTCCTGGATGCTGCAAAGCATGGTGAAGAAAGAGTAGAGGGCAGCTGAGCCCACAGCTATCCTCCCCTAGAAAATGCCACGGCCCTAACTCATCATTTGAACCAGCAACACAAGCTTACATTACCCAAAACTTCTCCAACACGGTTCTTTGCACTTCATATCTGATGCAAATAGACAAATCACACATTTCTCTCAATTATTTCCACCTAAAGTTAAAGTAGCTAAAACCTGCATTACCACAGTCTTTCATGACCTTTATCTACTCAGTTTGTCCTTTTTCTGAATGAATGGTATTCTTTGTCAACGACCTATGTCCCCGGTTCCTTAGGAGCCTTTTGAAGAATAAAAGAACTCAGACTCAGTACAATATAGCAAACAAGATAAGCTTTCTCATTCCTCTCAAAGTGTAAAACAAAGGCCCACAAAGGAAAACATGAAGAAAGAAGAGAATGCTCACTGAAGGAGCGACCACCCCAGCCACAGGCTGGACCAGCACTGAGGCTTCAGTTCTGAGGCAAACATTATAGAAACATCTGCATTCCGGAACTTCTGTTTTCTTTCTTTTTCGTGTTTCTTCTCCCTTCCCCATTTTTCTTAACATAGACTGGGCTGGCTCAGCCTTTAGAGAACCAGAGTATAGCTATAAATACCCACCAAGACAGCCTGCAGCCAAATACGGCTGTAATGTACACATCCATTAAATGATGCTAAAAAGCTATCATTTCCTATTTTCTTTGCAATGAATCAGTTACAATAATTGAACAACAACTAGAAAATATTTAGGAAGTATCATTCAGAGGAGAAACTCTATGGAATTATTTACCTTTTAAAAAAAATGAAGAAAACCCGAATATCAACTCTGAAGAAATGAGGCATTTCTGAAATTCCCGGAGCCTGGAAGTGTGTGTGAGGGGGTGGGGGAAAGCCATCCTATTCCTGTACAGTATAAACTACAATAGAGGCCAAGTACCTCTCTTGAGTATAACATGTTTATCTGACACCAGAAGTTTGTGTGAGGAACAAGCTGAGAACCAGAACCTGGTATCCAAATGGAGATAACTTCTTTGAAATGTCATTTTTTTAATGGATTTTATTTTGGGGGGAGCGAAAGTATCAGTCAGCACTCTCAAGAAAAGAAGATAGAATCCCTCATCACCTGAGGAGTCACCATGAGCGTGTTCTGAGATAAAGTTCAAAGTATATGCATGAAGGCAAGAATTTCTAATTCCTAAAAGACCTGTTAGTTGCTTGCCTCCCTGTCTCTTCAATGGTGCTTTGATAATGGAAAGTGTCCAGAGCTGTTGATATATAGCACTTTTTGTGTAGAGGGTGGTATGAAAACCTTCCTGTTATTTTAAGCCTAGAGTCATTTAAAGCAAACTTGGAACCACCTAGACAAAGATG
The DNA here is from genome assembly GCA_019843855.1 of Hylomyscus alleni. Lineage (NCBI taxonomy): Eukaryota > Metazoa > Chordata > Mammalia > Rodentia > Muridae > Hylomyscus > Hylomyscus alleni. The sequence continues at coordinate 17,268 of JADRCC010574338.1, read as the reverse complement.
CATCCTACACACACACACCTATACACACAGACACACCCACACACACACCTTCATACACAGACACACACACACCTACACACACAGACATACACCTACAGACACAGACACACACACACCTACAAACACACTCATACTCAAACTCACACAGACACACACATGGAAATACATACATATATATATATATATATATATACACACACAAACACACATGGACATACACATATATACAGATACAAACACAGAAACACATATATACACACAAAAGTGTACACAGACACATATATACAGGCATACACATTCACACACACACATACCCACATATACACACATACCCACACACACTCATACTCAAACTCACACAGACATACACATACACACACAGACAAAAATGCACACATAAACACACCCCTCAATCCCAGCTGAAAATACAGGGGATTTATAGGCAGATATGGTGCTTTCACATTCAAGGAAGTATCAAGCATTGGGCAACACCACAAAAGGGGAATCCACATCTGAATCTAAGAATGCCTAGAGAAGGTCAGAAGACAGCTAGACCTCCATCACATAGTATTTGATTTCGTTGTCTTGAGTGGCTATCGGACTACATTCTCATGACAATAAGCAGTAGAAACAAGCCTTTTGAATGTCCAGAGGACACTTGCTTCAGATATCTCACTATAACCAATTCACAAATTCAACTTTCCACCCTGAAAGTATGTTGGGTTTTTTTTTTTTTTTTCAGCCTAAAGCCAAGAGCAAGTTTCTTTCTAACCAGACTCTTGTGTTAACTACCTGTTCATTCCACAAGCTCATTCCAGGACTGGCTTTCTAAGAGTTCAGCTAAGGTCAAGCTCCTGGACCAAAAGCCACAGTCTACAAAGGCAATATGAGGAGAGAGAAGAATGGAAGAAGTAGGGGGTGGAGTCCAGGAGGATGGACAGAGGAGACTAAGTTTCTATGTAGTGAAGAAGTCCTTAGGGAGGAGAGTAGAGCTGAGATCACCTGGCTACCCTCCTGCTTATTTGCATTCCTGGGATACCAGTCTCTTCTGGGCATACAACAGAGAGAACTCAGCAAGTTCAGCATCCTTGGCATCTTGACTTCTGTTAAACTTAGAATTTATTTTTAATGCTAAGAGTCTAGGTGACAGGAAGAATGAGAATAATTTCGAAGCTCAGTGCAATTTAAATCAAAAAGAATTAGTTACTTCCATAAGAAGAGTCTAGATGCACACTTCTCATGACATGGATGTGCGGTATGCCCTGACCAGGGTCCCAGGGATATTAGAAACAACAGCCTGGAAGTTCATACATCGAACCTCACGGAGAGTGCTTGCACATGGACCCGTTAATGTACTCTACAGAAGTGCCATACCCATGATTTTAGCAGCATGCTGACCATGTCATATTAAGACACAGAGCCCCACTTCTGAGAGAATCAGTGCACTGGGGGTAAATGCACTTTTCCATCTACCATCAGAACATAATGGCTGTACATGGGAGTTTTAATCTCTTGGGATCTCTTCTTTAATAGCTCTTTTATTATTTTTGGTACAGTGTAGATGTGTTAGTTTGAATGGAGTGTCCTCTAGAAGTTTGAGGTTGAACACTTAGTCTCCAGTTGGTGGTGATTTGGGGAGAATTAAGCCCCATATATTCCAGGCCTCCCTAACATTGTCCCCACACCCACTTCTACCCTCACCCAACTTCCCCATCGTTCAGCATCTTCGGAGGTCCCCATCTCCATTCTTGCATGTTGTAAAAAATGACTAATTATAGATGACTACTTTGAGCATTCTAAACATGTTAAACATTCCAGAGATGGATTCTGAAATCCAAGGTTCCTATAAATCTGTTTCTAGAGCTAGACACTAGGCCCAGCCCACACTCCATTGCAGAACTTGTAACCAGCCGATCATACATTTTCAATGATTCTGCTCACATAACAGTAAGGACACTGGAAGTCACACAGTGATATGAATAGCAACCAGGAACGTTTCATTACTGGGTCAAACCGGATTAATACGGTGCTTTATTTAGGTTCTCTTTGAAAGGGAAAACCGCACAACCTTTAACTCGTGGCTTTTATGACGGTGAGTTTGGCTTCTTCCCTTTACCTCTTTGCCCCACAGACTCCATCTGCTTCTGAAATGAATGTGCTGCCAGGAGGCTTGGCCTCAAATGCTTTTTAATCTAGGTCCCACCTACAGCAGGTCAGGGGGGAAACTGCAGAAAGAAGTAGGCCTACATACAGAGCAAATTCTAAATAGATTTCCCACACCCTGACACACTGACTACAGTCTACAGTGTGCAACTCAGTGTCAAAGCAAAACCAAGGTAGGAGTTCTACTATTCTTTACTATGGTGTTTTTCACTGGCCCAAGGAAGAATGCAACCATGATATAATGGTATCATTTGGGGAAAACTCTCCATCGACTAACTTTCTTCAGAATAACACCCTGAAGATTAGTGTGATCCAAACACTACCAATCTGTAGCTTACAAGGACAAGCGTTTAAAAGCCTTCCTCTCCATGACCAAGACAGTGATTATTGCTTATTTATTATTTATATACAAATATATATTATATAACAATCTATCATATGTTATTTTATAAATGTTATTTAACTTATAAAATTATTTATTTCAAAATAATTTAAACTCCTCATCAAAAAATTAAGTTCCATATTTAAAATAATCTATTTTAAAATCTCTATATTAAAAATCTATTTAAATTTATCCTGAAATTTCAGGATCTCGTATCCATTGTATCCTGCATTGAATCGGTTTAAACTGTTACCAAAAAACCTACTGTGTGTAAGATCATTCAATTAGACACACAAAAACAGCTCTAGAACACCAAAGGGCAGTTTCCATGATGTAATCTTGCTGAAATATTTTGCAGCCTCCCTCAAGGAGCACGGGAATCAGACTCAAAGTGTTGGTATCTGATCCAGATCAGCAATCAAGTTCATGGTTATATTTCATAGGAAACTCAAGAGTTAATTTTAGCACCTTTTTCATATCAGCTCCAGTTTGCATTAGCATAAATTTGGATAATAGATACTTTCATTTCCGTGTAACGAAAAGGTTTTATAGAAATCAAATTCTAGTTGTTCTCAGGATAAGAAAATCTAGTCTTTTACATAACTCAGTCAACTTAATATCTTAGAATGCTTAAGTTCAACACAATGCAGGACTCAGGGGCTGTTAGTGGTGAGTCACTTACGCCATGATGCCTGAAAGGTGGAACATTTCAGCAGTGATGTAGGACAAGTAGCTGTACAGGAAGACAAAAAGCGGCTCAATGACCCGAATGTTGTGTGTGAAACGGGTGGTGAACGCTGCTATGAATCCCAGGAGGATGCCAATCAGCACCCCACCAATCCCCACTACGAAGAAGTTAGCGATGCCAGCAAACACGTCTACGGTCTGGATGGTTTTCATCTGGCAGAAAGACTTGAACAAGTTGTACAGGACCTGGGGGGGGGGGGGATGAGAAAGCACACTGTCAATTCTTCTGGGGCTGGAGCCATGTCAGCGGCTAAAGTGCTTGTCACACAAGCATGGGGATCAATGTTTGAGTTCCCAGCACCATTGCAAATTCTGAGTTAGCATGGAGGTCTGCTTGTAATCTCAGGGGAAAGAGACGGGGCCTCAGAAGCCAGCTGCCATTATCAAACTCTGGGTCCAGCTTTGAGATCTTGCCTTTGTAAAAATAAAATAAAATAAAGAGTGGAGAATGATGGAGGAAGACTCTCAGTGCTAACCTTGGACCCCCACATGCAAACACACATATACGAACACACACACACACAGACACACACACACACACACACATACCCCATATGCATACACATGAGAAAGAATAAAAATATTCCTCCTAGTTTTCCCTATGACCACCCTGGGCACAGACAAAAATCTTTGAATATTTGATCAATGTCAGGGGAAATTATTGTGTAGTTACTTGCCACATATAATAATATTCTGGATTTCAATAAACAAAATCCTTGACAAAAAGTATCTTGATGTCTTTTCAAATAAATATGTTGAGAGGTAAATAAGAGAATATTTTAAAGTTATCACTCAAGTTATTCCTAAATCATTATTTTTTTCCAGATATTACCTGGAAGGATATTTTCAAATACATGCTTGCCACACCGCTTATATTGCCATCGCTCAGAAGCCATGTGTCATAGGGAAACATATCAGCCTGCTGTGAAAATACACTTATCTTACAGGTCCTATCATAGAATCCTAACAGGGAGGGGGCACGTCCTCCAGTGTGGGTGCCCCACTGAAGAAACCCTCCTAAGAAACTCATCTACACTTCATAGCCCACCTTCTCATTCCACTCACTTACGCAGCATGCCTAGTGTCACGTAAAGTCCTGAGGATGTTTCTTAAAGAGGTCATCTATACATGGTATGTGATCATGTATGGTGTAAACATGTTGTAGCTTCACACACATTTTATGTCTCTGAAGTAATGGGACTGTTCCTGTTTGTTTGTTTTTTTAGAAGTCTTGATTTAATTAGACTTGAAGAGTGCTACTCACTTCATGTTCAGTGGGCAATGTGTTTTCACCCATGTGTGGAAGCCCCAGTGCTACATGCGAGGCAATGGACAGACTTTGAAGCTTCATCGCTTTTTCCCACAGGATCAGAGACATGTTCAACTCAAACCAGTCTTTTGTACTGTTTTCACTGTGGAATTTAACATTCAGAATTTTTAAAAGCCAGCTTGGGAGAGCATCAGAGACAAGGGCCTGAGATGTAACTGCATTTGGCTCTCCAAAAGTGAAAATATATCAAGATTTTTAAAAAATCGAATGACGCAAAATGTCAGAGGCGATGTCAGAGTAGAAGTTTCCTGACCTGGATGAAGTGTTGAAGCTTTGACATAAGCTCACCCACCAGCCACCTTCTGGTAAGCTGCCATGTCCCAGCACTTGTGTACCACTGGCCCTATCTCAGTCATTGACAAAGACTACTACCTCACAGGCTTAACATAAATATGTTTCCTGCTTTCTTCTGATTACAAGCTCCTTGGGATCACTCATCTTGTTGCGACTTCTGTCTTTTGTGCTGCTTGGTGGATGCACCAGTTCCTACTTTCAGTCACGAGTTTGCTACAGAATACAGGTACAGTAGCAGCTGTGGGCCACCACTGCTGCCTAACGGGATTTAAGGGCTCATGCATGACTTTCTTGACTTCAAACTGCGAAGGACAAAGGTAATAACCACCAGTGTCTCAGAAGAAGTGGCTTTTCCCAGCGTGTTCTCTAGTAAGCCAGTTTAGTTTCTGCATAGATAGCATCCCTCTGGTTCTACTTAGATGCTATAGGTCTGCCCTAGACTCTACCAGCCTGCACTACAGAGCCCATATCTCCTTTGGTATATCTACCCTACTCATTTGGATTTTTCATTTTTATTCTCAAGATTCAAAATCTTTGACTAGTTGCCCAACTTTGGGAAGTTCTAATACATGGATCTTGCCCTCCCTCCCATTCTTCATTCCTTCCTTCCTTGCTTCCTTGCTTCCTCCCTCCGTTCCATCCTTCCTGATTTACTGCTTTCTACAACATCCTGAAAAGGCAGAGGCAGACTTGCCCAATTATTCTACAAAACATAACATATATCCCCATTCCTTCCCCAGCTTTTTTTTAATGCCATTTTCCCTGCTGAAGACAATCCCCTAAACCTTGGAACTGTCTTCCAAGACATCATTACTGGAGCTTCCATTCTTCCCAAAGGTCTTTCTAGACTCCTACATCCTCTGGGAATTGTTACCTCTGACCTGCAATACACAGAAAGACCCTGAAACCAGTTGGCACTTTGCTGTTTTGTACTGGCTGCCTTTCCACTGAGTACTGTGTTTCCCCCAACAAGATAAGAAACTTCTTCCCAAAGGGAGACAGAAACAGTCTTTCCCTCTTCCATCCTTCCTCTACCTACCACACTGACAAGACTGTGTGGGGAGCTTGAAGGTGCTTGTACATGAAATAACTGTTATTGGCAGAGTTGCACAGTCACGACCCTTCCAAACCTGTTTTCCTAGCTACTCAACCCATCCAATGTACCAAACAGTGTTCTGCTCTAAATATTGAAAGAGTGAAGCTCAATCGCAAATACTTAACTTTGGGGCAATGGGCAAAATGTCCAGTTTGATGAGTTCACTCTCAAGATATCAGTGCCATGTTGGAGCGAATGGCAAGGTAGAACCATAATCTCTGATCAGAGGGCCTTTTTAGTCTTCAACTTCCTTTATATTAAATCTTTTAGAACTAGTTATAAGTTTACAGGTAGTCCATTTCAGTTAAACTCTCTAATTTTATCTGAGGTGATCTATACACAAAAAGGATTTGTAATTTTAATTTACATATGAATAATTTTGTGCTAGAATTTCTTCTTTTTAATCTGTCTGGATAAGCTTATCATGATAAGGAAGGAGTCAGTAGATGTAACACAGCTTTGCTCTGTTTGACTGATGTCCCTCAATCTTTGACTCCTGGTAATGATGCTGTTTGGCTCTAAGCATCATGATCCAGATTTTCACAACTTTTTGTACTCCACAACTTAGAAAAATCTTTTCTGGTAATACGACACTGGGATTGAGTCAAGGATCATCAGTAAAATGTCTCCACCTCTGTCCTCTGAAGGACTCTGGGGAGAAGACAACTGTTTACACCATTACTCTAGCTGTTCCTAACACGGATTCATTTCAGTGCGATACGAAATCAATTCTATGAGAGAAGTAATATCAGGGAGTTTATCTTTGCCATCATCTGGTAGCAAGCCTGGGAGACTATTCTGATGGTTCCATGAGTGTATGTTTTGAGGAAGCTTGGAAGTCCAGACATGGTCTACTACAGCAAACCAATAGGTTGTCCTGATCATACACAAGAGCTTCCACTTAAACACATACCCACATGCTTTCTTTGTCTGTCTCTTGCCTTCACTGGAGCAGCCATCCATCTCTAGCCACAAAGCAGCTCATGGCTGTGCCTCCTTATGAGCAAGGGCACGAGGAGCCTTGGTGTCTCCCATCACATTTGTACCCTTTCAATTGTGAGGTATCTGGATCCCTCCTGAAATCCGACTCTGGAAAAACTCAGGGGGAACACTGAGCTAACTGGATGAGGTATTTTTTGGGTGGTAGAGAGACCACATAAACTGATCGTCATTCTAAAAACAACCCGACTTTCCCTTAGAAGGAATCCAGCAAGTATTCTTATTTCCTTCTAAGTTTTCTTTTACGATAAATAGACTCACTCCAACAATTGTACATTCACAGGTCCATAATCTCCTCTAGCAAGGGTAAAATTTACATATAAATATAAGTCCCAGGGGAAAACCCTGAAGTCTGAGGAAATTAGAATGAGTTATAAAATGTCTTCACTGTTATGGCAGTTCCTAGTTAAAATTTAATACCGAAAGTTAATGACCAATCACTGTTAATAAATAATAGAATGTATGAATTGAGTTCGATTATTTGAGTACATTAACTTGCTGTCTGAAAAAAATATCCATCTTAGGAGCTGTTTTAAAATTCTATGACTTATTAACTATCAAATTATTTTCTCCATAATAATGTCCACCTGAAGTTAATGCACGTCCTTTCAGATTAAAAAAAAAAAAAAAAAACACTTTCCTTCAGGGATCTGCTTTTGCAGTAAAATATATCTAAGAGAACTGGGTTTGCTCCTATGCACACTTTCAAATGAATCATGGATCTGAAAGGCGAGAGCTGATGGGGGAGGACGGAGGTGATGTGAAGGGAACAGACTTTAATATGTCCACTTCAGTTTCATCTGCAAAGTGGTAAGACTGCCTTCAGAGGTTGTATAAATAGTTGGGCAAGAGAGAACCGTTCCTTAGGAGTTCATGGCAGTCATTCCTGACTCCCTCAAACATTAGTACAAACGAACCAGTTTCCCAATCCTGGATCGTGTGACCGTAAGTGCTGGAGAGAGATCTCTGAGGATCCTGGGATCAGGGAAGGATCTGCCTCATCCATCCTATTCCTTGCCTGAGTTCAGAAGGCAAGGAGAAAGTGAATTCTACTAAAGTTAATACTGACTTTTAACTCTGTGTGTGGCAATTAAGAAATAATTAATGTAATTAGTGCTTTATGTATTGTTTTAAAAATCTGCCTATGGGAACATGATGAGAGCCAGGAGCGTTCTCTGCCTATGAGAATGTTATGAGGGACAGGGATGTGCTGCCTTAGTAGAAGAAAGAACACATGAGAAAAGATTTCTCTACAGTCATCAACAGCAGACAAACTGTTCCCGGAGAGAACACTCCCGGGTAAACATCGCTTCACAAGTGTTGAACACTTTGTATATACTAATGGTTCCCTTCTCACAGGGATCTGAGATATATTAAATTATTATCAAAGACCATTACGTAAAAAAAAAAATCTCAGTGCTAAGTCATCAGAGATACAATGGCCACAATCATGTTTATGCTCTGTAACTTGTGCATTGTATTTTATGAAGGTACTGGCTGCACACTCAAATGGGCCCATTGCAAAATGAAAACAAGGAGCCAATAATACCTTGTATATACCCTAATAAAAAGGCAAGTAAAATATGCGTTAAGAGTTTCAAGATCACAATATAAGCTCATTAATCAAAAGTGAGGTGCTCTGATATTACAAAATATGCCCTCAGTGTTCCACCCCTTCCCAGATAGCCAGTCTGTAGACTCTTCTCAGGGGCCAGCATGTTTGAGTGATAATAATTGGTTGGTTGCTGCTGATCCAACAAGATGGGATCTTCCCACTGAAAAGAGCAATGCAAAGTTCAACAGTTGAGACTTTTCATCCTCATCTTCCAACCTCATAGGAGGGTAAAGGTAGAAGAAAAAAATGGATAACCTATGTCCAATGATGTAATCAACCTATGGTCAATGATAGTATCAATCATGCTTGTGTAAAAGGAACCCAAAGGGGCAGATTCAGGGGGCTTTTGGATAGCTTGCATGTGGGGAGTTATGTGTTGCAGGGGGTATAGGAGCTTCGTGCCCTTCCCCCCATGTCTTGCCTGATACATCCCTTCATCTGTATCATTTGCAGCATATGATACATATACATATGAGCTCTGTGAGCTACTCCAGCAAGGAGAAGGTGTGGGAACCCTGATGAGTCTGGTTCATTATTCCCTCTACATCCTTGGAGAGCTTTCTACTGTGTGAGTGGTAAGTGGTTCCCACATACTATGGGACCTGTGATCTCTTCACTCACCACTGTGACTGCATCGTTGAGCAGAGACTCGCCAAAAACCAGGATATAGAGCTGTTCGTTGACGTGAATGTTCTCAAAGACGGCAAGCACAGCCACAGGGTCCACAGCTGAGATCAGGCTGCCGAAGAGCAGGTTCTGGAGCAGGGTGATGTCACTGAGGCCAAATGCCTCAATCTGGCAGATGCCAAACAAAGACACCCCAATGCCAATGGAATTCCACAGTGTGCCTACCACAGCATACCAGAAAATGGTGCCAAAGTTCTCAAAGAAGGGGCGAGTTGGCATGAAGTAGCCAGCATCCAGAACAATGGGTGGCAGGAGGTATAGGAAAAACACATCTGTCTTCATTGCTGGGGGAGACTTCTCATCAACACCGAAGATAATCCCACCCAGTAGAAGCCCGACCATTATGAGAAGGCAGCTCTCCGGCACGATCGTGGGCAACTTGTGATAGAGATGGAAACCTGGTTAGGAGAAACACAGAGTCTGGGTTATGCAGGAATCAAAGAGAAGGAATATTAGTTCCAATAGCAACTGTGGGTATAACTTCAGAATCTCCAAGATCACTATACTTGGCTTCCATATTGCAAAATGGCCCACTTTTTAAAAGTTACACTTAACAATTTACATGCATGCAGGAGATACTACTGAGGCATAAACTGAATTTTAAGCCAGAAGTCAATTGCTATAAATACCTATTGTTTCCACGGCATCATGTGGGGGTTCCTTTATCTTTATTGTGTTTTTCTAAAATACTGCATGGAAATGAAATAGAACTATGCGACTTGTATGTATGTGTTGTACGTGCCCCCATGGGTGCCGGTACTCCCGTGCACTCAACATTTCCCTGCCTCTTCACCACAGCCTTCTGCTCGGATGTCCTCGATGTTGGGAGCACACCAGGACAAGGACATAGCTATTGCTTTCCTATTTCTGGGAGGCTCCTACACAAGCCGGAGGACACCTCTGGAAGCGTCATTCTCAGGAAGGAGCTGTTCCCACTTATTTTGTTGTTGTTGTTGTTGTTGTTGTTTTAGTATACTTGTTTGCTTGTTTGTTTGAGACAGAATCTTTAACTAGCAAGGACATGTTAATTTGACAAGTGACCCATCAGCTTCACCAGCTCTGACATGACAAACATGTGCTTAACACAGCCAGCTTCCCCCCCCCCCCCGGATTCTATCAAATCTCGTGTTTGGACAGCTATTTCTTAATCGTGCTATTTCCCCAGCCCCAAACAATGCAATTTTATGCTTAAAACAATTCAATTCCATTCAGAACATCTTTGGATATCACATTTCACTCCATCCTACCCAAGCCCCAGTAGGTAGACAAGGCAGTTGTTTTTATGCTTTTAAGATCCAAAGTGATAACCAGGCCTGGAAGTCCTCCAGACTCTCACCACAGTGGTTAGGTCAAGAATCATCTTAAAGATGACTTCTGCTTTCTTTCTCTGCTAAAGAAAGAAAGATAGTAATTGCTTGATAAAAGATAGTAATTGCTTTATCCTTCATTTCAGGACCTTTCATTTTAATACAGAATGCGTTAAATTTTTGAGATGTGTTTCTTTTTCTTTTTAAGAAAAAAACAAGTAAATTCACTTAGAAGTGTTTGGTGGCACACGCCTTCAATCGCAGCACTTGGGAGGCAGAGGCAGGCAGATCTCTGTGAGTTCAAGGCCACAAATGAGTCCAGGAGAGCCAAGATTGTTACACAAAGAAACCCTGGGGCGGGGGGAACCAAAAGAGAACCCTTCCTGCCAGAAAAGGTATGTTAAGTAACTGTTTTATAATGAATATATACACACCACGAGCTCCACCTTTGGAAGAGTTCCCAAACAAGTAGAGAAACAGGTGTATCTCTGAATTACTTCAGTGTAGGTCAAGTGAGTTCAAGTGACTATAGCTATTTGCTTAAGACAACATGCTCAAGGAGCCAGCACTGGGCAGACTTCAAAGACTAAACTCTTAGACAGGCATAGAGCCTCACCAGAGAGGAAGGGAAGGGAATGGCTATCTCTTACTCCATGCCGGAGCCCAGTGTTCCTTTGAGATAGAGAACACCCAAGAAGCGCCTGTCACAGAATATATGGGAGGAGCATGCTCACTGAGCAAGCATGTGAGGGCAGCACTGAACGTGACTTAATCCCATGGAGATCAACTGAAGGGTTTTCGGGAGAGCCTATGATTTGCAAAGGCACCAGTACATCACCCTGAGACACTTCAAGTTTTAGAATCCAAGCAGAATATGAAGAGGCTGTAGCTCTAGCTGAGCCCATTTCAATATAACAGGCTGCAGAGGAGGGGGACTTTGCGAGGGGACTGAGACGGTGACACTTAAACTGTGAACAGGACACACTGGGTAGCCTCAGCAATGATGCTCCATTAAAACCAGCATGGTAGCAACAGGAAACTTCAGGACACTGTGGCAAAAGCTGTACTGGTGCAAAGATGATCAGAAAGTCATCATGGTAGTGGAAAGGGGGTCTAGATGCCAGGCACATCTGTGGTGCTCTTCTGAGGACCATGTGTGTAAGATGCAGGTGCATCTGATGCGCCTTCCAGAGGACCACATGTGTGCCTCTCTACCACTGCAGGGACAGGGTGATGGAGATGCTGCCCTTTTGACATCACACCCCTCAGGACTGACAGCTGCTTCCTCTCACTGCTCTCATCTCTACACCTCCTTTCTCTTCACATACCCCGTCAACACGGTCTGCCTGCCCTCCATAGCAAGACTGGTTCAAATAGGAAGACTGCTCTGATCTTTGAGAACCCCAGAGGTTGACTCTCAACCTGTAGCTGAAGGACAGCAGACACACACCTCCTTCTCTCAGGGCTCCAAGGGGAAATTTGTTCTTGCTCCTGGGATCCACTTCCCTGCCCTGTGAGACCCACGAGGTCTGAGATCCACTTGCTCTGTGGGTTTGTCACAGGAAGAACTGCTCACAGTTGACATCGAATGGCCTGCCTGAGAGGCCTAGGATTGGGACTCTCTGATTTCTCACAGTCATCCAATAGCTCAGAGATTCCTGGGGTTTTGTTTATTTGTTTTGTTTTTTTTGGGGGGGGTGTTTGTTTGTTTTTATTTGTGTGTGCGCACGCCCCATCTTTGGAGGTTTTGTTTGTTTTGCTTTGCTTTGGATCCTCACGCCCACACAGTGACCCTCTACCTTGTTCGAGTTGCTTTCCCCAGGTAAAGAAGGCTCTCTTCTGTTCCCCCTTCACTAACTCACTTCATTTGTGAAAAGGGTAAGACAGGAAGCCCTTTGCAGACAGGAGACTTGCAGATCTGTGTTCACTCTGTGAGCTAAAAAAGATCCCTCCTTCAGTGTTTGGGAGATGCCATCCCTCCTCCCTTCCCTTCTGCCTTCTGCCACGCTGGAGACCAAGGTTTGGAACGTTGGTCTTAGACTAACAGCATTCAAAACCACGAGAAAAGAAATGCCTTTTCTTTTTAATTGCTCAGTCTACGGTATTGTTGCAGCACCAGGAATGGTCTAAGACAGAAAGGTATCAAAATTATAGGAAGGGTGTATGGACATGCCGGAATACATTCCCAGAGACCCACTGCCAGGATTGTTTTAATAAGCAAAACTCTCCTATAAACAACAATTTAATCTGGAAGAATATAAAATAGTAATTTCTACACAATAAAATGAACATCTGTATGTGGGGTATTCAAATGACCTATCGTGGGTTGTTTTATTACTGCAGCCCAGCAGGCTGGAGTCCTAAGTGGAATTAATGTAGCCAGTGGGTGCAGCTGTCCCCTGCTCATGGCCTCTGGCCTACTGACCTCATTGTGAAACGGAATGAGAAGTCCTCCAAAACCCCATCTCCCCACATGCTGCCTCCTTTCACGGCCAGCATTTCCTGTATGATAAGAACATGCCAGCAACAGCCTCTTGGGGAACCCAGGATCCAAGCACAATCCATTGCCTCCTGGAACTCAGCCCTAGGCAGAGCCATGGGCCTTCAAAGTTGCTACACTGGACTACCACCGTGCCAGTTCCGTGTGCACTTCCCGCGGCCCCCCACTAACTCCCCCTCTATCCCCATAACCCCCCCTGCCACTTCCCGAGCTCTCTCATGTAGGACTGTGGTTGTGTGACTAGTGTTCCCGGGCTCTTCTCACTCACTGGTGAGATAGTGAAATATATACCTCCCAGGTAAAAATCCTCAGCGCTAACTGGGTTACTCCCAGCAACTGTCCATATGCAACATGGCCAGTGCCCGAAATTGTAGCTGCCTCCTTCTCTTTGTAGGAAAAAGCCGGAGAAAACACTTGTAATGATATGCAAACATCATGAAACCTAGCGACAAAGCGTCCCCGGAGGAGGCCTGCTTTCAGAGACACCCACTCCTGTCCCTGATGTTTCTTTTCCCTTCCCTAACTCGGCCTCTAGGAGACCCGGGGTTCTCTCACACTCCAGAGGGAAGTTCTCCCAGTGTGAAAAGCACCTCCTAAGGCCTCTGAATGGAGGATGGGAAACGGCATATGGGCTGAAGCAAGGGACTAGAGACAGAGATGGTGTCCGTATATCCCAGACAGGAATGCTTGTCAATTCTAGCAAAGTGCCAGGTTCTCGCCAAAACCTCAGCCAATAGGAAACAGAGACAGAGAAGCAAACAGATCAAAGAAAGGAGGCAATCGAACACCAGACCAATGGGATGAAGGCCCAAGGAGGAGGGGGGGATATATGCAAATATGCGCATGGGAAGAAAAATCAACCAAAGGTGAAATCCAGATCTCTGGCAGCATCGGATGGGAACTCCTGTGCGTCAATTGGGAATTTGTATAAATGCTCATGTCTGTCAAAATGGATTGAGTGACTTGTTTCCTGAAATAGGGCAGTAGTTACTGAATCTGTCCCGCTGTTCCATGATCAAGATGGGATTAAGTGAAGGGCTGTCACAGGAGTCCTCAGCTTAGTGTCCTTCAGGACACTGAAGCAGACACCATGGTAGACAAGACATTGTGTTCCCACATCTATGCTTCAGTGAGCACTTGGAATCAGCTGATCACCAAAATGGGTAGTTCTTATAGTTTTGTTTTGTTTTTTAACTGATTTCTTAAATATCACACACAAAAATAATCACCATTCATGATGTGTGCATGTTTGTTTCTCTCTCTGGATATTTTATGAAGGTGAAATTAACTTTAGTAGATAGAAGTCACTGTGTCTGGATGTTCAATCCTCCTAGCATTTAGGAAAAAATGTACCAGGCACTGGAGAAGAAACCCAAATGAAATTGTTACTGGTTTTGTTGTTTCTTTGTTTGTTTGGGTTTTTTGTTTGTTTGGCTGGTTGTTTTTTGTTTGTTTGTTTTTGAGGCTGATATAACTACTACAGAAATAATACTATTCAGTTCGGAGAGTGGCCAAGATTTTTCCCAGGGTGCCAGAGAGTAAATAGTTTTAGCATGTAGGCTTTATTTTAGTTTGTCTTCAGAGTGCAAATGAAGCAATGCATTATGGGTAACAGCAAAGTGGCTTCCTGTGCCCAAGTTTCAAAGAAGCTTTATTCATGAACTTTGAAACTAGACTCTCATACAGTTTCACATGCTGCCATGTTCTTATTTAAATTTGGTTTTAATCATTTAGAAATAATCCTTGCCATGGGCCATACAAACCCAATCCACGGACCATATGTGGGCTGCAGGCTGCTATGTGCTTATCTACCAAGGTGCAGGCTATTTGTAGTTCCTGCTAACTTCTGTTTATTGTTTGAGGGATATCGTATTTCTTTTCATTCAATTTTTATTACCAGCATATAAAACTCTGCAATGATAGTGCTTTAAATTTTTATTGTTTTATTTTTATTATAACAAATCTCAGTAGGAGGACAGAAATATACTCACATAAATGTACAATACTCCTCCCCAAGAGTGACATGAATTTAATCTCTCTCTACATACAAGTCTAGAAATAAACTGAGCTTAAAAACTCAACATCTACATAAAAATAAAATCACTAAGATTAATTTGCTATATTTTCTCACTGTAGCTACCATAACCTGTTTTATCAAATTCTGGGAAGAGGGCAAAGGCAGAAAAAAATACAGTAACTTTCAGATAGCAGGATCCACTAAAGAGCAACAATGTAAAAGTCAGAATCAGAGAAAAGCATAGAAAATAAGCCTAAAAACAACAACAAAATAAAAAACCAACCAGGCAAGGCAGGTTTTTACACACACACACACACACACACACACACACACACACACACACACACGCACACGCACGCACGCACACACACACACACACACACACGCGCGCGCGCGCTGCTCAAGGGAGACAAGGGATTAGCAGAAAGTAGTTGAGACTCTCTGGGTGGCTGCATTAGCATCTATTGGATCAGCAACTATTTGCCAAGTTTGAGTTAAGCACAGAACAATCACATGTAGGCACTAAGGCGGTACTGTGCAGTGATCATGCCTGCCTGGCCCAGTCCTGGGGTCTGGGGCTGGCTAGCCTCAGACTCAGTAAGTAAGTCTATGTAAGTCATGCCTACCTAATTCAGGGGGAAAAGAGAACAACATGGAATAAGTACTATAGAAGCGTGTCTTCAGGTATTGAAAGGAATAAGCAAGGCCATCTAAACCTAAAACACATTTATATCTCCATTTCTATGGCAACTAAATACATACCTCCAAAACAGAAGTGCAGTAAGCAATTGGCCAGACATAACAGACAGAAAATAGTAGCATTATTTTTAATCAGATATTCCAACAAATTCTTATAATATAATTCAAGTAAAAACTGAGTAGAGTGTATTTCTGAAAGTAAATCATATCAAGTAAACTACTAATCCAAATAGTTAAGACATGAAACAAATAATATACAGAATACATAGAATTCAGTAAATAAAGGATTAATTTAAAATATATTAAAGATATATTTCATTAAAATATATCTTTTTATTTAAAATAAAGATATTTTATTAAAGATAATAAAAATTAAAGATATATTAAAAAACATACTACCAGGCATGGAGACTTTTCATAACATTTAGTCATAAATCAAAGCTGAAAGAGTAATTTAACAATCACCTTCAAACATAATTTAGCTCTATATACACAGGCTTTCTTCTCATTGAATGTTACACCTATTGGGTTCACAAGGCACTGATCTTAGTAAAATTATTGCAAACTTTGAAAATAGAAATGAAGGTCAAAACATTGTTGAAATCACCTAGAGTAGAACTCAGATGCTTCTTAATTTTCCCAGATGACTTTGCCACTTAAAGGAAAAGGAAAGCTAATGAATTCCTGCCCAGGATGGACTTTGGAAAGGTACAAAGACAAGTCTTGGTCCCTTAACCGTAGATTTATTGAACATCCTCTGTCAATGAGGGTTGGATGAGTTAGACCACGAGTATACCTTGTATTCAGTGAACATATCTCTAGTCCAGTAGATAAGATGTGCCCATAATAATTGATGATGGAAGAGAAACAATGATTAATGTCATCATAGAGGAGGTAAAACAGGTACCAGAGAAATGGGAGTGAGAAGCAGGTCAGATGAGGACACACAAGAAAACTTCATGAGTGAAGGTGACATTAAGATTGGTTGATGAGGACTTTTTAAATTCCTCTAATAATGAAGCAGAAAGGAAGGCTCAGAGAGAGGCTACGTCTAGAAGAATGTGCTGTGACTCGTTTGGAGGGAAGTAAAACTGTAATCCAGCAGCAAGGATCCACACTGCTCAGAATGTAAGCAGCACCTGTTGACCCACCTCTCTACCAAGGCAAGAGGAAACCAGTAAAGAGATCTTGGCATTGCCTCATGTTTATACATGGAAAATAAACAGAAAGAAGTCACTTTCAAGAGACTGGAATTTGGAAATAAGAAGATCAGCCTGGCAGTGGTGGTGTACACCTTTAATACCAGCACTTGGGAGGCAGAGATAGGCGGATTTCTGAGTTCAAGGCCAGCCTGGTCTATGTAGTGAGTTCCAGGACAGTCAGGGATACACAGAGAAATCCTGTGTCAAAACAAACAAACAAACAAAAAAAA
>JADRCC010574337.1:0-16677 GCA_019843855.1 Hylomyscus alleni | reverse complement strand
TTTACCTTTTGAAGGTAAAGGTTTGCATGCCAAGGGCTCTGATGAGGAAAATCACTTCAAGCAGCATGGCTCAGTGCAAGCCTGGGTGCCTTAGGTTTCTCACAGCCACTGACTCTCAAGTTTTAATGAAAACTGTTTTTCCCACTCCCACTCCCTAAACACATTTTTTTTAAAAGTGCTTAATACAGCTAGTTTGATCCAGCAAGCAGTTACAGCCTGGGTACCAGTCAGCAAAGGCCTGCATACTTACTCACTAGGATCCAGGAAACAGTTAGCACTAAACCTCTACCTGCTATAAAGGGAGGGAAAGGAAGTAGAGACAAAGAGAAGGAAATAACAATGCTCTAGACCCAGAAGGATCTATTAATGACCCTGAAAGGGTCCTTTCTCAGCCTGTGTACTATTAAAACAAACACGTAAACAAAACAAGACGACTTGGCTGTCCCTTCTTTCCTTCACCCCAATAGCCATACTAAGATCTTTAAATTCAGTCAATTTCAACTGAAAACTTTCTACGGGTGGGGGAAGGGCAGAGATTTGTGGCTGCATGCTTAAGAAAGAAGCTGAATTCATCACGGTGACAGGGAGAGTGTTGGCAGAGATCTGAGCTATTTATTCTTTTAGGAAAATCCTATAAAGAATGACACAAGGAAGCCTCTATCTGCAGTCTTGTTCATCACACGGGTGAAGAGCTGATAACAGATGTATGCAGCTGTGTGATTTAGTGCCAGGAGCTGGCCCCTGATGTGTATTAATACAGCGGCAAAGCGGGACGCGCCTCTCTTCATCACTCATTTCTATAAAAGAGGTGGAATCCGAGATGGCCCGATGGTAGGCAGAGCAAGCCCATTTGTTCTCCTGACTGATGGCGCAGGCTCAGGCTGTGTCCTTCACCTCCATGGGGCACTCAGGTTGTGAGTAGAAAAAAAAGAAAGGAAGAAAGTGCTCGGTGAAGCCGGGCTTAGTCAACAAGTTAGGAGTGAGGAGTCAGCCCACGGGAAACACTTACAGCTAACATCTCCTTTAATACACTAACTACAGTTCCTGCTTTGAATGTGGAATAAACTCTTCCCAATGGTTCTGTTCTCATAAAGCGCTAAAGCGGGGCTGGGGTGTAGCTCAGCAGTGCAGCCCTTGCCTCTGGACATGAGGTCTTGCCTAGCTTTGATCCCCAGAACTGGGGGTTGAGGGGGGGATTAAAAGCAAGAAATAGGACCAAGGTATTAAGGAGGGGAAAAAAAGAACAAAAATGAAGAGGAAAGGCTTATATTCTTTAAACAATGCAGGGGAGACAAGGAGTGAACTGAGTTTCAGAGTCTGGAACAATCCTATTATGCATACAAAGGAAGGCTAAGTGTTTAAAGGGCGAATGTAGAGTGTCAGGGAATGTCTGCTCTGACCATGTACATACTAACACTCGCCTTCAGAAGGTGACCTGTGCTTACCCTCAGCTTTCGCATGGATCAGAAGGAATAAGAAGAACTGCCTTCATCCCTAAAGCTGAAGCAGAGGCTGAGTCAACTACTGTAGACAAACTGCCTAGCCGACAGCAAAAAATCACGATAGCCATTAGGCCACCAGAGTTAGCCTCATTGTTCAGGATGAGCTACAGATTAACAGTCATCCCAAACAGAAGCTCCAAGAGGTGCACTTGAGAGCATGAGAAAAGTCCCTCTTAGAGGCAAGGTATGGTCTACACTTGCCTGCTGTCTTCCCTCGGCTCACTTTGGGTGCAGGTCTGTTTCACAAACATCCTCACAGCTGAGAGAGGTCATGCGTATGATTTGTTACCACTTTTGACTGCAGCCTATCATACAAAGCCAGGTAAAATTGTTTGCATGTGAGGGCCCCAAAGTTTCTTGTTTTTGTTTGTTTGTTTTTCAAGTCGGGGTTTCTCTATTTAGCCCTGGCTGTCTTGGACTCACTCTGTAGACCAGGCTGGCCTCGAATTCAGAGATCCACCTGCCTCTGCCTCCCGAGTGCTGAGATTAAAGGTGAGCACCACCAATGAAAGCTTTCATATTTTGAATTACTTCAGAGTTTGGATTTTTATAAATTAGGGACGGTCCCTATAGTTTATCTAGGGGAACTAATTTATGATAGGCTTGAAATTCAACAAGCTTCATAACATGTATGGTAAAGTATACACATCTTAAGTGTAAAGCTAAAAAATTTACATACTCCGGTCTAGTCTATAATGTAAAACATTTCCAGAGCCCCAGATTCTTCTGTGTCCTCTCTTGGGCACTCTATCACCAAAGATAGCTGCTATCTTGGCTTCTAACAATTGGCATAAGTTTTATATAAAAACAAAAAAAGGTTTATCCAGGGTTGGAGAGGTGGCTCAGTGGTTAAGAGCACTGACTGCTCTACCAGAGGACCTGAGTTCAATTCCCAGCAACCACATGGTGGTTCACAACCATCTGTAATGGGATCTGATGCCCTCTTCTGGTATATCTGAAGACAGCAACAGTGTACTTACATATATAAAATTTAAAAAAAAAAATGAAAGAAAAGAAAAAGAATTAAAAAAAATCTCAAAACAACTTTTTTTTTAAAAAAAAGGTTAATCTGGAAACTTTGTTTTTAATTAGACATTTTATAATGAGTAAAAAATGAGCACACTATACTATATAACCAGTGAGGATGCACTTCACTGTATTCACCAATGAAGAAAGTAAACAGGGCCAGGCATATTGGCACATGCCTTTGATTCCAGCACTTAGGAGGCAGAGGCAGAGGCACCTGTGTGGTGAAGGCCAGCCTGGTCTACAGTCTATGTAGTGAGTAGGACAGCCAGAGGTATATAGTAAAACCCTATCTCAAAATAGAACAAAAAAAAAGAAAGAAAGAAAAGGAAAGAAAAGAAAAAAGCCAACAGGGACTAGGGAGATGAGTCAGTGGGTAAGAACATAGCTGTTCTTCCAAAGGACCCAGGTTCAACTTACAGCACCCACATGGTGGCTTATAATCATCTATAACTCTAGTCCTAAGATTTTCTGGCCTCCATGGGTACCAGGCATACACATATGTAAAATAAAATAAAACCTATTTTTTAAAGAAGAGAGTAAAGGAACCCAGGCAAGCACTGAGCGCTGACCGTGCTGTTCCAGCTGGGTGTGCTTCAGCATGGACCTCACTCCTGCAAAGGTTCAGACAACTGGGGACAGCTGAGAGAAAGTCCACTGACAGGATGACAAAGCAGACTCCACGGTCAGAGAGACCTGTGAAAATTACTGTCAGCATCAAACTTCTTACATAAAACAGGATTAGAAACTCCATATCACAAAGATTACTGGGAAAAGTATACAAGACACATAACTTAGCGTTCAGAACACAATAGTGCTCTATGAATGACAACTGCATGTAATCACCTGGACTAGGGCTAGAAAAGGATGCTGAGGCCACAGGTTTCCGTTTCCTTTTAATGTCACGTGGACATGGTGGTCCCCAGTGTACACTTGCCTGCCTGCAGAAATGAGAAGAGAAAGAAGAGGAAGAAGAGAGATGTTAACATCGTGGCCCTTGTTAGGAGGCGCCATGCTGGCCAGATGAAGCCCCGCCCTGCTACAGATACAGGGTAACAAAGCAGGTGTCATCTCTTGCACTTGCACTGCAGCTTCTGCACATGCTCAGAATTATTCAGAACCCACAACACTTGGCACTCTCAACTACTTGTCAGATTTCAGGGAAGCAGAAATTCAAGACTAGAGTAAATGTGTTCCGTTACATCACTTTTTTTACAGTGCTTTCACATAAAGCACTAACTGCGAGTGAGCTGAACTTACTCAGGAGATACCTACTTCCACATGATAACGTACTGGAAGGGTGTTAATGACTGTGAACAGGAACATTCACACAGAATTATAAAAAGTTCAACCCTGCTGGGCAGTGGTGATGCACACTGTTAATCCAACACTCTTGAGGCAGACGCAGGTGAATCCCTGAGTTGAGGCTAGCCTGGTCTACAGAGTGAGTTCTAGGACAACCAGGGCTACACAGAGAAATCCTGTCTCAAAAACCAATAAAACAAACAAAACAAAACAAAACAAATAAATAAACAAAAAACTACCACTACCACCATCCAAAAAAAAAGATCTTAAAAAGAAAGAAACCCACAAAAAAAGTTTAACCCTGCTGTCTATTAGATAATCTGGATTTTTAAAATTTTTATTTTATGTGTACAAGTATTTTGTCTCTAAGTGTGTACATCCTATGTGTGCCTATGAGGATGGAAGAGAGGGGATGAGAATCTCCTGTAGTGAGCCACCATGTGGGTGCTGGGGATCCAAGTGTTCTTGACCACTGAGCCGAATCTCTAGCCCTGATTTTTTTTAACTTTTATTGGTTCCTTGTGAATTTTCATATTATGCACCCCAATCATATTTTGGATTTTTAATACTGTTTATATCACAAGTTAAATACTTGGTTTCTGTGACCTTAAAAATATAAATTACGTGTCAATGTGTTAAACACTGTTGGATTTTCCGCTTATTTCACAAATCAAACACCTAAATAATCTAAGCTACGAAAGCAAGATTCTCTAGAAAATGTTAGACTTAATACTGGACTAGCTGCCACAATATCTTAGTTCCTCACCTCCTCCCTCCCTGTAGTCTGATTAAGCTGAGTGTCACTTTTACACAAAGCTTTCCTTCGACACTGCAGGGCTTACGTGCTACGAATCATTATCTGACTGGTGAACATACATCATGCTTCCCTAATGAGGCTTAATCCCCCTGAGAGTAGAACGGGGGCCCTGAAAGCAGCCACCATATTTACACTTCTTTCATAATTATCCAATGATCTACTATCCTGAGCACAGGGCAAGCGCTGGTCCTCAGTAACTATATGGTAGCCTGGACTTACAGGAAGAAGAATTTTAAAAATCAAATGGTCAAACAAATTAATAAACCCTGAAAAGTGGATTAAAATTATAAACTTTATATTATTTATATTTTGTCACAATTAAAAAATAAACAGCTATAACTCATTTTAAAAAAGAAAAGAAAAAAGAAAAAACAAATAAAGTCAGGTGTGTGGGACTGGAGAGGACAATTAGGAGTTGCAGAGAACCCAAGTTCCTTCCTAGCACCCACATGAGGTGGCTTACACCTGCTGTGCTTCCATCTCCAGAGGATCCATGCACCCACATGTGTATGCATGTGTGTGTGTGTGTGAGTGTATGTTCGTGCACATGTTAGATGTGTACATGTTAGCACTCAGAGAGAGGACAGGCAGGAGGAGCTCAAGGCCAGCCTGGGCTACATAGTCAAGTACTGGACTACCAGGTCTACATAGCAAGGTCTTTTTTCCCCCACTAAAGCTAAACAAAGGGAAAAAAGAAAATCCATTTAAATCATCTATACTGATCACTGTGTCCTACATGCAAGAGTTAACTTCAAGTTATATACTTCATGATGTTAATTCTGAAAGCTGAAACAATTAATTCTGAATAAATGGGAAAAGTAATGGAAAGGGTTGATTTCTTATACCTTACACAGATCCAATGAACGGCTCTAAACCAGCATGTGACTTAATAAAGTAATGTAGGTGACTGAGCACCAAAAGCACATAGGACTTCTGTCTGAACGGAGGCACAGACATTCTGATGCCAAGACTTAGGCAGAAAAGGACACAGAGGTACAGAACTGTGTTCCTCTTCCAGACACATGCACAGATCAGAACTGCACCTTTCCACACAAGGGTCCTAATTACACACAGACTGAAACCCTAAGGACCCGGGCTTTCACCTAACTCTGCCACACTCAGTCACAGAGACTTCAGGTGTGTATCAGCCACCTTTTCTCTTCACTGTATGTCCTTCTCAGAATAAGTGTTGGGAGCAGTTCTTAGGTCACATCCATCACTTCCCAAGCTTTGCATTTTTGGTTTATATCTGTAATATGGTTAAAGGCCTATATCAACTTTATGTATGTACTCAGGAATACTTACCACACACTTTCAAGAAATATGTTTTAAGTTAGAATTGAATTTGTTAATGTATCAAATGTTAAAATGTTATCCACGTTGAGTGGAAATACAGCAGTTATAGAAACACTTCTAGCAAAAGGAGTAAGTGCTACTTACTTGCAGTGCACATCATGGTGTTCACTGTATCATGGAGGCTGCTGTGCACTGGCAAGCTCAGAGCAGCCCACGCTCTCCGGGCTTGTCCCCAGTGAGCAACACTAAACAAAGACTTGAGGGTCAGCTGCTCCTCAACTAAACAATCCCAACGTCTACGCTCACCCTTTCTCAAGGATTATTTCTATTCTCACCTCTAACAGCTTCCTAGGACATTCCAATTCCTCCAACTTTTAGAACTCTTTCTAGTTACAGAGAAGAACTGCAGGATTCCTAAGCAAACCAAGTTCCCTCCACCCCATAAAACAAACATTAGTTCATCATTTTACTTGATTGTAGAAGTTTATTTTGTTTGCATCTTCTATCATTCACTAAGCTCTAAGTGAACACCTAGTATGTGCCACACATAGTACTAAGCACTAAGAACATAGTGATGAGCAGACCATCTCTGCTTTTACAAGTCTTCCAACCAAGTCTGATCTGCAGCTTCATGGCTTTTCTGGAAACAGACATTTGTAATGGAGCATTGAGAAAGAGAAGGCACATGCATCCCTAAATCTCACTATAAACATGCTTGCCCTCTTACAGCACTGAAACCAAGCTTCAGCCTGGAACTGTTTCATAGGAGGTAGGCTAAAAACATGGGAGGGATTTTGTTCTTTGTCCTCTCCTTGTCAGGATTTGAAGAGAAACAGTCAAACTCTGACAAGAGGGGCAGCAAGTCCCTCCCTCTCTGATAACAGGGGCCCGCTCACTGGGACTGAGTTCTGCTTGCTTGAGGAGAACCTGACAAGAACAAAGGACAAGGACCCAGAAAAAGCCTGAGGAGAAGGAGCTGGGTGCTTGGAACAAGAAGACCAGAAAGGGAACCTACTGTGCTCATTTCTGGGAGCTCAGGTTACTCCAGAGACTGCTGGCAAGTAGGCAAACAACTGTTGAGCCTTCTGCTTCTTACCCAAGTAGTTCTGATTGTGTATCCCAAAATAATTCAAAAGTGGATATAAAAATATTTTAAGGTAGGAAAAAAATAAAGAGACTGAGTTCCCACCCACATCCTCACTCGCAGGGATCCGACTCCTGGCCTTTCTTTAACGTGCTGCTTCTCAGTGTATGTCCTTTCACTATGGCAGTCCCAGTCAGCGCTCACAAAATAGCAACAACAAAACCAGCTCACAGAAAGGAGAAGGAAGAGTCGTGCTCGCTCGCTTGTTGGCCTGCAGAGCCTACCTACCAGGCAAGGCAGAAGACTCAGATCTAACCAGAGAATGAAGCAGTGTGTAGTTGGTCCTGTGCTACAGACAACACAGGCTGGGCAAGGAGCCTCCCAGCCTCTCTGGGAACAAAGAAGGCTATGTGGAAGTTAGGCCTGTGTGTCTACCAGGCTACAACAACACTCTCTCCACTGGTGTGACAAATGGTTACTAGAATCACATATGGAGTTTTCGTAAAATACATGTCAGGCTAAGATCTGTACTGTATTTAGTGTACAGAATCAGTAAAAGGTTTATTTTGAAATTTGTTCTTGGATAATTCTGATAGCATCTATGATAATTAAGGAGCTACCCCCAAAGCCAGTCTAGTCAAGAACATAGTATTACCCCCAAAACCAATCTAGTTAGAGTCTAAATACTTAGACTAAATGCTAACTAAATATAAATAATAAAAATATTCCCAGTATATAAACCAAGAACCCACTCTTCCCTTGCTCTCTTTCATCTGGCTGGGCCCCAGGACTCTGCTGACAGCCAGTGAGTGTGTGGGTCAGGCCTGTCCTTCACAGTATGAGTGTGAGATCAGCATTTCTCCTACTGGTATCAGACTTTCCTACTGTGGATTGTGGTGGCATTTGACAGTGACTGGAGATTAGAAGCTGGAGGAGAGGCCAGTGGCTGGTAAAGTGCATGGTGCATATTAATGAAGAGCTGAGTTTGAACTCACCCAAGGCCAGGCACAACAGCATGCATGTGCAATCCCAGCTCTAGGGAGGTAGAGAAAAATGGATCCCTAGAGTCCACTGGAGGTGGTGAGAGCTCAGGGTGTGTGAAGCCAGCTCTGATGGCCTGGATTTGATTCCCAGGATCCACGTGGTAAAAAGAAAGCACCAACTCCACAAACTGACACAACATGAGTGCTGTGCACATATGCCTCTCACCCCCACCTCCAAAACAAATAGATGCCAAATATAAAAACCTAAGGTGCAGAGCAGCTGAAGAAGACACCCAATGGTGACTTCTGGTCTCCATGTACAAGCATGTGGACACACACACATACACACATACCACACAAACATGAACACACACACTCAAAGAAGTAGGTGTGGGGATAGGTAAGAGGAATAATTATCAACAATTAATACACTTTAAAAAATATATCCCTTTATAAGCAGCCTCTAAATTCTTCTGTGAAGGCAAATGGTGAAGATTAACAATTAATGAAGGGGAGAACTCCTTCTATGCTCCTGTAAACACAGCATTTCCACTTTAGTTGTGGAAGGGTCAGGTGAGCTGCCCACACTGCACGGTTACTTAGGTAATGGGCAGATTACTGTGTCCCAGGGGCAGGAATGTACTTTTAGGGGGAAAATACTTTGAGAGAAATACATGCATGTTTAATAGAACTAGTGCTGGCAAAGAGGAGGAAGAGAAGGAAGAGGGAGAAAGGAAAAAAGAAAGAAAAGAAAAGAATAAAAAAACAAAAGAAAAGAAAAGAAAGAAAAACAACTCAAGTCACTGTTTCTGGTTTAGAACAAAGATAGTGAAAGTCTCCTGGAGGCAGCAAAAGCAGTTTCTGTCTGCCAACAGCAAACTAATATAAGGAACAGTTCACCTTCAAAACTGCTTATTTTTTAAAAGCTATATAAAAGTTCAGTTTGGTGTTTAAAAAAAAAAGAGGTATTTATCTGCTATAGTTTCTTCTTATAGAATACCTGAGGGAAAACTGATGTTAGTAAGGCCCAAAGGTCATACATATAATATATTTTAATTATTCTCCTTAACTACAAATCCATTCACCTCATTTTTTTTTTTTTCAGTAAAAATTTATAGAGACTTGCCCTGTTTAAAACCATGTGCTGGAAGCACATTGGGTCGATCCATGGTGACTGCCAGGACCCAGGAGCTCACAGCATGCTGGGAGTCAGAGGACTAATACTTTTGAGACGATGGGTCATAATCAAGGAAGAAGCCAAGCGCTGGGTGGAATGAGGGAGAAGCAGGGGAACCCTTCCTCACCTCTGAGTGTATTTTCATGGTTCCTAGCATTTACTAAACACTCAGTAGGAGAAAGATCTTCCTTTGTCTACCTGCACAGTGAAGGCCCATGGCACGAAGGAGAGGAAACCACTTCACAAGCACACAAGAGGCAAGCACTGACCTAGCCAAAGAGGAAACCCTACCTGCCTCCTACTTAAGCCTGACTCTCTGCAGCCTGTGGCAAAGGGCTCCCAGCACTTCAAACTGCCTTTACACTCTCCCCTTGACAAGGCCAAGGCTATGTCACCCACAGGAACAGAATCACTTGGCATCCGTTGGGAAGCTGTGTGTTACACTGGAAAGGCAGACAGAAAGTGCTTTCCTCACTCCACATAGGCAGTAATAAGGCAGCCATCCAAGAGCTCCTGTAAATAAGCCCCCCTAAGGGAAGATTTAAGAAATGTGTGCTATTTTATGTGTGCAGGAGGTTGTATATAGGCCTGGATGACCTATGGATGTATGTGGACACCATTACAGCAAAACCCTTCCTCTCACATGGCTGAAACCCAGGCACTAAAGAGTTGAGCTGGAGCTGCTGTGTGCCACAGCATCCCACACAGACAGAGGACTAATAAAGGGTTCCTTCCCCCAAGCCCTGGGGTGAAACCCGAGGCTGTTTATTATGGCTCCAAAGGTCAAAATTAATAGCATGAATTGAGTCTTCTTCTTGCTCTTTGAAACTCCTTGTCAAGTGGTAGAGCCAGCTGGGCACACAACTCTGATATGCAGATTGTAAGGCTTATGAACAGATAAAATGAATTACAATGAGCTAGGCCCATCATATTTCAACTCTCTAATGGGCAGGAAGGTCTCTCGCTCTCTCTCTCTCTCTCTCTCTCTCTCTCTCTCTCTCTCTCTCTCTCTCTCTCCAAACACTGTCCAAATGTTTCTTCTTTAAGAGTCCATCTGAGGCCATTTAAAGTCCTCAAGAATCTGCACAGCATCTTATTAGCAAAAAAGTCTGGAGCCACCTCAAAGGTCTAAAAATTGAAATCAGGATAAGGAAGTAACTCAAAAATAATGGTGAGTGCCAGGCTCCTGAATATTTACATACATCATTTTATTTTGATCCCTACTAGTCTCGTAAGAAAAGTTCACTTTAAACATGTAGAAACTGAGGAACAAGGAAGTTAACTGCTTGCCTAGGTAAACCCGACATTCTCACCTGAGTGAGTATGCTACACATTAACACCCATGCTCTTAATGTTATGTTTCTGTCCAACATCTCATGAGCAACATGAGATGCTATGAGACTTTTGCTCTCTCATGAAAATTCATGTATATTCTATGAATACATGCCTGGGAATCTGCCATCCTTAATCAATTAAAAATAAGACTTCACAAGTGAAAAAATTATTTACAAGGAAACTGGCCTATCTGGTGCACACATGGGGGCAGGGGACACTAGAACAAGTGTCTCCCTATTGAGGAACTTAGAGACTAACTGGAAATGGACGCATTTCCAAATCACCACCCAAAACAGAGGAAAGGTCACAGGAATCAGAGAAAACTAAAAATCCATATAACATTCAAATATGTGGGCACTTGTATGTACCAGAGAGATGTAGCAATTGGTAACCTCCACTTGTTTTCGGTAGATAATAATGTTAAGGTTTTTCTTTAGCCAATCTCATTTGGGGGAAAGCTGCTTACAGTTCTGGTCTCATTTGTCTACAATAGCACAGCCTCTAGCAGAGCCCAACCACCCCATCTGCTGTTTGAGTAGCAGCAATTCTTAGCCTGTACCTTACTACTTCAATAGCAAATGCCAATGCTAGCAAACAAAACTAAACTAAAAGAGCTATACAAACTTTCTGAAGACATCCACCAAGTGTTCATGCACCCCCTGTCCCAACTAAACTCTGCATGCTCTCACTCATCAACTATGTGCCACACACTCTTCTTCACCTGGAATGGCTTCTCTCAAGCTAAAGGGATCCAAGTGGTCTGCCTCCAGGAAGAACGGAGCTCACAATACCAAAGCATGGAATCTGCGCCATTACAGAATAGGTGTTCCTGTTAAGGACCAGCCAGGAAGTCATTACTCTAAGGGCAACAGTCCTTAACCCCAGGTGCCTAGCAGTCACCTCAGAAGCTGTAAGGTCATGTCAAAGCCTGGGCCTTGCCCCAGAAGGTCAGGCTCAGCATGGATGGTTGTTGCTGTTGTTTTTAGTTTGTGTTCATGTATGTTTGTGTGTGTGTGTGTTTGCATACAGTGCAGATATATAAGTGTGGAGACCAGAGGTTGGTATTAGGTATTTTCCTCAATCATTTTCCAACCTGGGGCTCACTGATTTGGCTAGAGTAGCTGGCCAGCAAACCCCAGGGATTCTCTTGATTCTGCTTTCCCAGTGTTAAGATTACAGATCCACACCGTGGCACCCCACTTTTTAAAAAAAAATGGGTGCTAGGGATCAAACTCAGGTCCTAGTGTTTGGACAAGTCCTTACCAATTAAGCCTTATTGCTCATGAATGAATTTTTTTAAGGCTTTTCAAATGACTCCCCAGTAGAGCCAAGGTTGAAAACTATCATCAAACTTAAGTATTTTTAGAGTGAACCTCCAAATTTACTGAATGGTCCAACAACCACAAGTCTCCATCTCACCTCCTATACCTGGCACATGACACATCCACACAGCGTTACCTTGAACTAGGTCTCGTTAGTTATTTGACTATAGTGAAATGCTAAACTACAGTACTTGAGGTCACTCACCACACCCCAGTGGCCTCAGCTTATTCTGAAATCCCAGGCTGTATG
Organism: Hylomyscus alleni; assembly: GCA_019843855.1. Taxonomy (NCBI): domain Eukaryota; kingdom Metazoa; phylum Chordata; class Mammalia; order Rodentia; family Muridae; genus Hylomyscus; species Hylomyscus alleni. The sequence continues at coordinate 4,580 of JADRCC010574337.1, read as the reverse complement.
TGGCTTTTGAGGTGGCCATGTTCAGATGCTGAAGTCGAGCTGAGTGCAACTGGCAGTGTCCAGCACGGAGGAAGCTCAGCTCGGATCCCTGACAGGAGGGACCCTTCAGAGCCCAGGCATGATTATCACACTCTTTGTGCTCTTAAAGGAGAGTAATTATAGGCATGTGAAAAAGGGAAAGCACTCCCCGAGGAACTCTTCCTCACATGCTTCCCAAGAGGCACGAGGGCCATTAAAAATTCCATGATGAAGAGGAAAAAGAGCCTGGGAACAGCCAGGAGGCAATACAGCAAATTAATACAGCAGCCCTCCTCAGGGAAAGCTGTGATAAAACAGGAAACACTTCTCTCTTTGCAAAATAAAATTATACCACTAATGATAACACAGTCACCACACACGCGCACAAATCGTTCTAATGATGGGTGTAAAATTCCCAGTGCTGCCCAGATGCTTCCAAAGAAATTTCTTCCTACTACAAATAAAATGGGACAAGGAAGAGATAAACTCTCCATTCGAAACGCTCCTTAGTGCAATCACTCAGCTGCCTCTTCTCTAGCATCTCACTCCTCTACACTCTGTGCCTGGTGCCAGGCTGCTGCTAAACCATCCACTCTTCGTAAAAACCCACTGTGTGGTTCCAAGCCCATCTTCCGAGCTGGTGTTAGACAGGTCGTGCCGCAGTGACGGTGCTGCATGGCCCTCATCACTATGAAGGCGCTGAGCCCTATTCCCAAAACCTCAGTGCTTCTCACTCCTGTTTGCCGAAACTTTCACTTCAAACACCTGTGCTGACCATGCTCACAGACAGCACCTGGCGAACCTTCATGTGTGCTTCATTAAGTGAACAGCAGATATTATACCTATCACACACACACGTGGTTTTAGGACAAATACACATATAACTTAAAACAAAGAAAAATGTAAGGATAAGGTAATAAATGTTAATTCAAACTTTTTTCTTCCCCAAACTCAAAGAGCATGTATGCAGCCTACTAATCTGGACTGTTACCTAAAAATAAGACAAAGACAGCCGGCGATCATCTCCATTCTCTCTCCTTGCTTCTAGCAAGAGCTCAAAGCAACAGCAGCACGCCCCTCAGCTGTGTGCACTAGAAGCTTGGCTGAGACTACTTAATGCTTCCAAGGCTAGTCTCACACATCATCAGTTAGGGGAGCAATAATGATGGTGTTACAGGATACACAAAGGGTCAGTATTCCAGCTCTGGGTCCTGGCCACAGGTGAGGCTTCTAATGGAGGAGAGAAGTGCCAATGCTCCTCTTAGAGCAGCCCAGGTAGTGATGTGAGGAAGGAGGGTGGAGGAATCATCTGTGTGTTGGATTGGTGTGGTGCCACTCAGCTGGTTGTCCCGAAGAACACACACAGCCACTGCTCCAGTATCAAGACAAAATACAGAGGTGTGCTCTTCTTTGCACTAAACTCCAGAAAACTTCCCACGGGCCTGCATTAGGTCTGTGTGTTTCATAGCTTTTCTGTGCAAACATTTATCATAGCAATCAGTTTCCATACCTGGTTTTTTCATTAGAGCTTCAATTCTAGACAAAAGACCCTAGCACATAGTAGGGAGTCAGCAAATGATGAATGAATGAATGAATGAATGATAATCAAGCAGCCTGACACTGAAAGAAAGGCCTATGGGAGAAGTTTGTATCATCCAACTATTCCACATTTGTAGCAACACTATTTACAATGGCCTTTCTTCTCAAAAGACTTTCCTTATTAAAATACTTCTTAGAAAGATCTAGCAGCAAGTTATGAACTATGGCTCACCATCCAAACCCTATGGAGCTATGTCCAAAGAATAGTTAACTTCTCTGTGTAGTCTACAAGACAAGTCTGAGCACATTTACTTAAGAGCTGACTAATTAAAAAAAAAAAAAAAACACACACATCAGAAGACAGGCATTTGTGAGGCAGAGGTAGGTGGATCTCTGTGAGTTCAAAGCCAGCCTGTTTTATATAGCTGTAAGATAGCCTGGGTTACATATGAGAGTGAGATCCTGTCTCAAACAAACAAACAAACAAAACCAACCAAAACAAAACAACAACGCAAAAAGCATCAGACCCTTGGAAAAGAAATCCTTTATGCTACCAAAAATAAAGCAAGAGTTCTTTGGTCTAAACTGTTAGCTGCTCTACACACAATAACACTGTTAAGAAATGCCATCATCAAACTTCCATGTCACCTGAATTAAGAGAATCTGTAATGACGTGACAAACAAAATGTCTAACAAGTGCCAGACCATGTGCTGGGATTTATCGGAGAATAAGACAGGGTCTCTGCATCACAATGAGAAAGCCAATGGGGTAGGGCTAGAATTTTAAATAAATTAGTATACAAAGTCATTACAGACAAGGAAACACTCGTGGAAACAGATACAATAACCAGATGGTGCTGCCGGTGGCCCCTAGGTATCCAGGGGCTCAAAGAGCTTTCCAGGCAAAGGAAGTGAGAGCAAAGGTCCAAGGCAGAAAAGGCTGCCATTTTATAAGAAAATGGAGCTCCCTGGTACTGTCCAATCTTTCCACTCAGAGAGGAGCAGGACTGTATGAAAGGAAGGCGGCCATGTTGGCAGAAGTCAGATTATGCAGGGCTTTGCAGGTCAGGGCAAGAGGCATTAATAATGTTATCTGAGGATGCGCTTTTAGCAGCAGAAATAATGTGAAATGTGAGCCAGAAGACACAGGCCACAGTTCAGACTGAATCACAGAAGCATGTGATCATAGGAAAACTTCCTCAGGCCTCAGCCCGTTTCTGCATCTGTGAAACTCCAACTCACCTCTGGAGATTGTCATGAGGATCAAATTGGACCCTTTGCACATACACCGTATAATCTCAAGTGTTATGAAAAAAGACACAGAATTTTCCAAAAGAAAATAATAGCCATTGGAAGCCAATTACCTGGCAGAGCAGTGTGCAGGTGAGCACCTTCGATGAGAAGCATCAGCAAGAACATCCAGGGAGTAAAGAGGAGAGAGTGGATTAAACTGTGGGGATGAATGAGATGATTTCAGTAAGGCTCAAATCAAACAGACCTGACTCCAAAAAGCAGCCTATGTGCTTTCTCTAACAATGTCCAACCCTCCAGTCATAAACATCGATACAATTCAATAAGGGTCTGCATGTCTAACCTTATGTCCAAAAATGGCCCAGCACAGACAAACAACTACTGCCTGTGAAACAAAACTTTCATGCAATAATCACTTCAAGGCCAAACACAGTACTTCTTAATGGATAGTCCAGGAACCTACACCTCGCAAATATCCACTGTGCATCAGCCCTTTCCCAAGAGGGCTAGTATGAAATTACCTTTTCAGAGACAACTGCATAGCACATTCCAATGCACAGTGTGAAGAGAAGGCAACTGGAGTTACAGTGCCCAGCTGAGTGTACCACTGAGCTGCTTATGTTTAAGAGCAGCATCACCCTCGAGCTTTGCTAGTCTGCTCTCCACGATGGATCACTGGCCATCTTACATATCCTATAATAGGGTTACTGGTAGGGCTGGCTCAAGTACTGTTTTTCAGGCCATAAAGCAATTTCAGTTTCTATTGACCTTAAAAGATGACTGAGAAAGGGTGAAGAGTGTGTGTTAGCAGGACACCCTCAGCACCAAAACTACAAACCCAAAATGAGGCTGAGGATCAAATGGAGTACTGTGTACAAAGCACTGCACTTTTGTCCCACAATAAGCATTCCTTTGAAAAACAGACAAGCTGATGACTTAAGAGAAAGAACTTGAGGGGTAACTTGAGATGGACTTTTAAAGAACAGAAAGGAAGCTGGTATGCACTGCTCTGCAACTTACTAGCTGAAACTCATGGTGCATGTTCCTCACTGGATTTCACAGACGTGGAGCAAGTGATGGCCACACGTCTCCCTGTGTCTTTGCATGTTCTAGCTTACCAGCCCCAAGTCTTGTGCCCGCCAGCCATCTTCATGAGCATTGCTTGTCTGCCTACCTCCTGTACTACTATTTCTCTAGAACTTTCCTTTACACCAAGTGCTCACACTCAGCTTTGTTCTGTTCACACAAAGTAAGCTCAAAACAGTAACTGCATCTTTCCTAATGCATAGTATAATATATAACTTAAAATGCATGACCTAAAATCTCCTCACAACCACCACTAGTTTTATCTTCCACTGCTCTGGTTAACTGTGAACCAGCAACTTCACAGTGAACTTTCCAAGTGGGAACTGTGTAACATAATAAGCTACTAAGTAGTAGCCAAAAAGGCCAACCACCAAGCAAGGAGCAAGAGGACGCCTAAGAACTTTCCCCCTACCAGTTTCCATCAATTTCACTAAGGTAAAGCAACCCCATGCTTTACCATGAACTGAACATGTTCAAACATCTATAAACATAACCATGACCACTACCATGAGTCACTTTTAAATCTGGATACCACTCAAAGGCCTGATATATCAGGGTCCCCCTAAAGGGGGAGCCAGGGAAAAAAGACTAATAAACCAAAATAAACCCATGCTTCCCTTGAAATGTGTGTTACTAATAAGAAGCTGACATCTGCAGTGGAACCTAAGAAATGAGCGTGTGGCAGT
>JADRCC010574336.1:0-12509 GCA_019843855.1 Hylomyscus alleni | reverse complement strand
CCTCTGCCTTGTGCCTTGGCCGGGGTCTGCCTGGGTCCAGCCTCTGCTTTGTGCCTTGGCTGGGGTCTGCCTGGGTCCAGCCTCTGCTTTGTGCCTTGGCCGGGGTCTGCCTGGGTCCAGCCTCTGCCTTGTGGTGGTTTCTCCCTGCTTCCACCTTGACTCAGCATTACCTCATTGTACTGGGATTATGTCTGTAAAGACATTGTCAGGTCGCTCTCTAAGGTTTTGAGGGGGCACACGTCTTGAAGGAACACAATTCAGCTCACAGCAGGTCCTAAGGTTAGGAGATTTCCAGGGTCTGTAGTGACTAGGCCAAGTAAATCTTCTATCATTTGTTAGCGTAAAAGCATGAGGAAGCCGGACCACAGAGAGCACCGTGTCTGCTGTGCGCTATCTCTATTTAAGGTCAGGTTCCACGCTAGGGACAGCCACCCATCTCTAGCTCTCCTGTCTTCCTCTAACTGAAACTACTCCAGCAGGACTGTTCCCTACAGATGGAAGCAGGTCCCACGTCACCTGCTGTGTCTGCTGATACAGCCACCTGTCTCCTGGCCCAGGGCCTTCGTTGCTCAGTGGACATTTTGGGGATTATTCCAAAGGCTCCTTTTTTCCAGTTAGGATGTATTTCCCTTTAAAGGATCATTCCCCCTCCCCCAAACCCCAAACCCCAAACCCCATCTCCCATGTTCACTCGAGTCACCTTGCTATCTTTGCATTTGGGTTTTGAGCTCTGAAGTGCTCCAGAAGGCAAGTTTCCACGTCACTCATGACTAATGCCGTGCCACTGGCTATATGGGCAAGTCATTGACCTCATCTTTAATTAATTGGCGTTGGGTTCTTTCTCTTTGTAAGAAAGTTTCCCTTCATTTCCTATTTCATGCTTTGTAATTTCAGTTACCCACAGTCAAAGAAATAGAAAATGAGAAACCCAAGAATATAAACAGTTTACAAGGACTTTTTTTTTTTTTAGATTTATTTATTTTATGTATACAAGTATACTGTAGCTCTGTTCAGACACTCCAGAAGAGGGCATCGGATCCCATTACAGATGCTTATGAGCCACCATGCGGGTGCTGGGAATTGAACTCAGGATCTCTGGAAGAGCAGTTGGTGCTCTTACCTGCTGAGCCATCTTTCCAGCCCCCAGTTTATAAGCTTTTAATTGCATGCTATTCTGAGTATCATAATGAAATTCCTTGCATCCCACACCACCCACACCTGGATGTGAAGCATCCCTTTGTCCACTTTATTTATCCTGTCTATGCTACCTTGCCATTGGTCTCTTAGTCATATGCTTTTCAGAGTAAATGTCTCAATATCACAGTGTTTGTGTGCAAGTAATTACTATTTTGATCAACAATACTCCAAAGCACAAAAGTGGTGATTTGAGGTGAATCCTAATATGCCAAAAGAAACCCTGAAAAGTGCTTCCTTAAATAAAAAAGTGAAAACTTCCCATAGGTATATATATGTATAGAAAAAACACATCAAACAGGGATTTGGTACTAATATTCAGTTTCATGTGTGCATGGTGGGGAGGGTTGTTAGACACTATCCCCCACTACTACAATTTGTTCTGTATATGACATTATATTCTGTGCTTTCAAATTGTTGCTTCTCATGTCACACACCAGGACATCCTGTAACGAGTTAAACCCACACTGTAGACGTTGGACCTTTGCCCCTTACACTGTATCTCCATTCACTAAGGATGACATTCCAGCCATACTAGAGCAAGGTACCCAACTTGAGCTCCCAAGTTGCCATAGCTCCTTGTGGTGTCTGACCATCTCAATTCCAACTCCAGATCAGCCACTCACTGTCAATATAGACCTGTGTAAGGTTCTTAGCTTCCCTAAACCTGAGTGTGTATGTTCTCAACACAGTTACTGCGAGATCTCGGTGAGCTGTTGAAATGTCCACCAAAGCTTCCAACACAGCCGATTACAGCCACATCTGCCTGCAGTGATTACATGCACTGTTCATGGCGTGGGTAAGGAGGGGCTGTCTTACAGTACCTAGCAGATTCAAGAAAATGCCTTCTGGACCACATGGCTATAGCTGTATCCTCCCACCAGGAAGTGTTTTATTTCTGGTGTATCCCCCATTTCCCATCCCTTATTCTTTTTTTTTTTTTAGATTTATTTATTTTATTTGTTTTATGTGTATGAGTATGAGTACACTGTAGCTGTACAGATGGCCATGTGTGTGGCTGTGTGTGGCTGCTGGGAATTGAATTCAGGACTTCTGCTGGCCCCACTCACTCTGGCATAATTCACTGTAGCTGTCTTCAGACACACCAGAAAAGGGTGTCAGATTTCATTATAGGTGGTTGTGAGCCACCATGTGGTTGCTGGGATTTGAACTCAGGACCTTCAGAGGAGCAGTCAGTGCTCTTACCCACTGAGCCATCAGCTCCCCATTCCTTATTCTTATTTCAAAGAAAGATTCCTGCCTGCCTCTCCAAACTAATCACCTTTGTGCCCTGAGTCCTGTCCCTTCCCACCTAGGCAGAACCTGATGTGCAGTTCCCATCACATCTGCATTGACTGTATCCACTAAACAAACTCCATTTGTGCCTTTGCTTAAAAACATGCTCAGCCCTGCAGCCCACTTAACATACTGTGTAGCTCGGGGAGGATATGATCGAAACACATTGTACAAAACCTCTAAATGCTCAGAGAGTTAATAAAAGTGCAATAAATCAGTAAATAAAGAATTTTAGAAGTTTTATAGATACTGCGTGTATTTATCTTCCTCCCCCAGAGCCACCAAGCTTTGGGAACTCTTAACATTTATCAGTTGAGCAAATATATATTGTGTAAGCACTAACAGATACAATGGCAGGCCCAGGGAGCCATCGGGGTGCTGGAGAAGGGATGGTACAGGTGCCTTGTGGCATGGTCTCATGGAGGAGCCTCAGGAGCCTCTGGTCTGATGCTTGCTTCGCCTTCTTCATGCAGGTCACCCCAGCTTCTCTTCCCTGCTCAACTTCATTTTCTGGAACAGCCTCTTGTTCACAGCATATCCCCCGAATAGCTCATCTCCTTTAGATCCCATGGCAAACAAGGTTATTTGAAGGAGCCTTGCCTTGCCTCATCCATGATTCCTCTATACAACTTGGTTTCTAGCTTTCTCCCTACAATCACTGAGCTGCCTTGTCTGGGGGTCAAGCCTGGGACTTCTTACATACTAGGCAAGCACTCTAGCACTGACCTATTTCCCCAGCCCTCATCTGTCTTTTTCATTCCACCCAAAGCCTTATGGGACAGGGATAATGTCTTAACTTCCCATCCTATGCTCTTCTCCCAGCATGACATCTGTCTGGTGGTGGTCAGTCATCAATGATACAGAAAGGGCAGGACAAAGGACATCTTGTAAGAGTCAGTCAGGTGGAGAAAAGAAAGTAATGTGTTATGACATTTGGAGCAGAGTCCCTGTGTGTTTGGAGAGCAGAGAGCAGAAGCGGTGGGGTGCAGATGTGAAGCACCTCTCTGCAAAGGCACATAGGCATCAGAAATGGCACCCTGGCAAAGGGAAAGCTTATCCAGAGACAGAAAAGAACTTCATGTTTCCAGAACTCTGTAGACTGAGGTAGGAGAAGTATGAGACCTGGGCCATCCTGGGCTACATGGCAAGACATAGTTAAAAAAGGGGGGGGAGGCTATGACCCACAAAGCAAACCCCAAATGAAGTTTGCGAGTAGGAGAATTTTGTCAATGAGCCTGGAGAAAGGGGAGCTTGTAGGGAAATAGCAAAGGTGAAGGTGGAACAAACTGTTAACTATGCAATGGTGCCGGCCTGTTTCCTGTGGAACTGAAACTGGAGAGAGCCAGAGAGGAGTTTCTAGTAGAGACGCGGTGTGATTCACTTTGCATTTTAAAGGCTGTTTTAGGTATAGTGAGCTCTCAGGCATGGCTGGGGTGTTAGAAACGGTGTGACTATTTTAGAGAGCTGTTTGGCAGCTTCTTAACAAAGTAAAGCAAAGATGCGTCCAAAAACCTGACAATTCTATTTAGGTATTTACTCCAAACTGTTGAAACTATATAACCAAAAAAAGGCTTATGCAAAAGTGTTCATAATGCATTTTTGGAAAAACTAAAGCTGGAAATAGGTGAATTTTTCATAAGCAGGTGAATGGGAAAGACACTGATAACCGTCTATCCAGCTATGTATGACTGCACTGAAGTTCACAGATGTTAAGCTAAAGAACACACATGCACACACACACACATACACACACACATGCACACACACATGCACACACACATGCACACACACATGCATATGCTCATGCACGCACACCCTCCTATCTAAGCCCATCTCTGTACTATTCCAAAGCAGCAAAACCAATGTCTGGTACTAGAAATCAGAATGGCAGTCGCCCCTGGGAGTGTGTGGCCTGGGAGTGTGTGGCCTGGCTACAGAGTCAGGGAATGCCCTGGGAAATGGAAATATTTTAATATGATATTTATCTGCTCGCTCTCCCTCCCCTTCTCTCTCCCTCCCCTCCTCCTCCCTCTCCCTGTGTGTGTGCATGTACATGTGCATATGTGTGTGTGTGTCTCCTGTGTGCGAGTGCAGGCATGCATGTGCCATGGCATGCATATAGAGGCTGAAGGACCACCTTGGCTGTTCGGTCTTTGCCTTCCTCCTTGTTTGAGGCAGGTTGACTGAGTTGTTTGCTGCTGTGTCCGACCCCCAGGCTAGCCAGCCCTGAGCTTCTGGGATTCTCCCTTCTCCGCCGCCTCTTTTGCCAGAGGAACACTGGGTTTCAGGTGGAGGCTAACGTACCTGGTTTTATATGAGCTTTGGAAATTGGAAGCCTGTGTGGCAAGTGCTTTGCTTTACCCGCTAAGCGATCTCTCTAGCCCATGCTTTAAATCTTAACGGGGTTCGTGGCTCTGCTCATAGTCCCCAAGCTGCACACTGCTAATGTGTGTGAGTGTGTGAAAACTACTCTTTAGATTTTAGAAAACAATAGAGAAATACTTTCTTGGAATCACCATGGGAAAGGGTAGAAAGGAGAATTAAAAATAGACATGGAGAGATGGTATCAAGGCAATTGAAAACTGCAGACCTAGAATTTGAGTTAACGTGTGATAAGAAAGAGGGATGGAGTTTCCAGATTATTAAAGTGAGAGAATTCAGAAGACTTCAATGGTCGATTGGATAATAGAGCGTTGAGAAAACATTGGTGGTATGGGTCTAGTTGTAGAAAAAAAAATGTTTTAGGAAGAAACTTTCTGTGATCAGTGACAAGCTGAATTTTAGAACAGCTGAGGTTGATGTATCTCGTGGGCATCAATGAGTCTAGTGGGGAGTCTAGTGGGCTCTGAGACTCAGGAGGTCTCTGGGTCAGAGAAACAGCCAGACAGAGATCAGCTAAGCGTAATGAGGAGAGTGTGTAGATTAAGCAGAGACTAGCTAAAAACAGAGTCCTGAAAGCCTTGACATTTAAAGGCCAGGGGAAAAGGGAACCCCTGAAGGAATTTGAAGAGATATTAAAATGTCTGTCAAGCAGCCAAATAAGGGCCAAGTGATTCAACAAATACGGAGGCCTGATCCCCAGAGCTGTAGAACACAGGGGCTTTCCTTACTGCCCCCCTCCAGCCCCATTAGCCAAGCCTCTCTGGTCTCCTCCATTCCCTCCTTGCACTATGAGAATGTCTGTCCTGAAGGTCCCCAAAGCCCTCTGGGTCTCTCGATGGGTGACCGGCTCACAACTGCACCATCTACCACTGCTCTGCAGTATTTCACAGTCTCTGTAAAATGCTCTTCCCTTGGCATTTGTGACCTGAACAGGTGCTGGTTAGCCTCATCAGGACACCCCTCCTTTCCCCTGAACACAATCCTTCTTCCTACCTAAGTGTCCTTCCTCCCTTCTCTCCGCATCCTTTGATGCATCCTCTGATGTTTAGCCTGGGCTAGATGTTGACGATAAGTGGAGAGTGGGCCTAGCTTCCTAGGAGTTGATGGCATAGTTAGAGAAAATGAAAATAAATGGCTTCAATAGTATAATATGATAGAAAGTTATTAGCAAGTTATTAGCCCTGGAAATATGGAAGGGACACCCAGCTAGGGAGGGACTCAGTCAATAAAGTGCTTGCCACGTAAACATGAGGCCCCAAGTTCAGGTCCACATACGGTTGGGTGCAGGCCATGAGATTGCTTGGTGGATAGAGGCACATGCTGTCGGGCCTGGGACCTGCCTGGGGAAAGAAGAGAACTGGTATCTTAACTTCCACATATGCTTCTTAATTGACATATGGTGGTCGTCGGAAATCCCAGTGCTTGAGGAGACAGAAAGAGGCCAATCTCTCACTCTCACAGGCCAGCCAGTCAAGCCGAATCAGTGAGCGCTAGGCCAAGTGAGAGACCCTGTCTCATAAAAGTAGGTGGAGAGCAACTAAAGAAGACACAGCGTTGACCCCTGACTTCTGCATGCATTCACACATGTGCACATGCACAAGCACATAGAACCATACACACATACAGTCACATATACATATGTGTAACCATAAACACATACAGTAAATTAGGAACAAAACAATAAAGACAAAATCATAGAGACACGGATAGTGTACTGAGCTTGGGCAGAGCCGCCCCCCCCAAATCATCAGCTGTAGTTGCAGAATGTGTGAGTTAAGGTGACGTTGGTGGTTAGATGTGTAAATGGAGAGTGAAGGGAAAAAGAAACGACGAAGTATTATGGATAAAACTGAAGAGTTTAGTCATTTTTCTAAGAGCAGTTGGGAGCCAGCTGGGATCTTGATTAAAGTAAATGGCCAACAGATTTGAGGAGCAGAGGAGATAAGTTGCTGAAGGAAGGACAGATGGACAAAGGAGGCTGGGGGTACAGGGCCCAGATAGGATGCTGTTCCAGTAATCAAACGAGAAGCAATGAGGATTGGAATTAAGGGAACAGTGTGAACAGAGAGGGTGAAAACTCCAGTCACATCCCACACAGCTTTGAGAGGATTTAGCAGCCTCTCAAAGGCTGGGAGATGTGAAGGAAGGAAAGGGTGAAGACCCCATCACAGGTGGTACACGCCTGAAACCACAATGCCGGACCAGAGCCTGGAAAGACCCAGGCACTCTTGGGCAGGTCTTAGAGATTAAGGTGGTAAACTACTGAGGCAGATACCCAATGCCTCTTGCCTCCATACACACATGCATGGGCATGTGCACGTGCATCACACACACACACACACACACACTTGGACAGCCTGTACCATTTGGTTGGTGCTTTGTGTGAGTGTCTAGATGGTTGCAGGAACCATTGTGCTGGAGGAGAAAGCCTATGAAGGGAATGACCATCAGTGAGCAGAGGTTGGACATTAAAGGAGAGCGGCACTCAAGGGTTGTGAGGAGGAAGCAAACGCTTGGAAAAGATTTCAAAGGAAAAGAACAAAGAGTTTAGGTGCATCGAGAAGCAAATGGAGAGTCGAGATCCCGAGGGGTATCAGCATCAGCGGTGCCAATTTCTATACATATGAGTGGGATTAAAGATGCCCACTGGGCATGGCATTTCACCAAACACAGGAAGATTACTTTCAGTGCAGGGACCGAATGGAGAGTATGGTATTGGAAAAGAAAGAAAAGCTGGAGAAGGCCACTGTAAAATACAGTCATTTCGGCATGCAAAGACTCAGAAAAGTTCCTTTCTGTAGAATTCGCCAAAAGCATTTTTACTTGGGGATATACTCCAGCAAAAATAAAACGAGTCCAACAAAGACGACCAAACCAAATAAATAAATAAACCAAAACAAAGCATGGACCAGGTCAGATTGACAGGTGATCAACAGATCCACAAAGCAGTGTGTCTGAAACTGACCATTTAACGGGAAAATTAGGGATTTTAATGATCATACTATACTTATTATACAAGACATCGATTTCTACTTTCCATTTAAAAAAATCAATGAGAAACCTGTGAGGAATAAGGAAAACCTGTGGAAGAAATTGCAGACTAAATGTGAAGCAAATTAAACTGTAGCATACTCCTCAGGCTGGAGAGATGGCTTTGGCGGGTAATAGTGCTTGCTTCACAAGTGTGAGGACTGAGTTCAGATCTCAGACATTGGCATAAGAAGCTGGGGGTGGCCATAAGCACAGGGGTCATAACCCCTGGACAGGTCTGGTGTGGAAACAGGAGGATTACTGGGACTTGCTGGATGGCCCAAACAAACAAAACCCCCCAAACCACTGAGCTCTAGATGACAGAGTCGAGTGCCTCACATTCTCCCCTGGCTCCTGTGTGCATGCCCATGAGCATACAAGCACACATACACCACACACGTATGTCTGCCCACACAGATACAAAGTGGGGTAATTTTGAACAACGTGATAGAAAAGAAGAAGGAAACATGCCTTGGACTTTCTGCGTCTGCTGATTCTGTGGGTTCGATGAAATGGGGCTACGTTCCCTTCTGCCACGATTTACTCATACCACGTGATTCTGCGGGGAATATAACAATAAAAATGCTATTTGCTAGCCGGGCGGTGGTGGCGCACGCCTTTAATCCCAGCACTTGGGAGGCAGAGGCAGGTGGATTTCTGAGTTCGGGGCCAGCCTGGTCTACAGAGTAAGTACCAGGACAGCCAGGGCTACGCAGAGAAACCCTGTCTCAAAAAAAAAAAAAAAAAAAATGCTATTTGCTGGTTTTCAGTATGGAGCCATTGCATTAGCAACTTTGCAAAGTATACAAAACTCTACTTCCAGAAGTGTCTAAATGGTTTAAATGTTGCTATGAGAACAAGCATTAACACAGCTAATTAACGTGGGAGCGCTGGGCAGGGCATAGACAGTAGAACAGCCATCACACCAGTGCCAGGTTCTAGCTACTGTTCCGGCGTTGACGATGCCAAGAGTTAGGTTCTTATGTCCATTTTCCAGGTAAGCAAACTGAGGTACGGAGAGGTGAAGTCACGCCCAGTGTCATATGGTTAGAAAATAGAAACACTGAAGCACAGGTTCTGTGGCTCCAGGTTCTTCTTCAGTACACTGTGCTATCCCGCTTCCTGGGAAAGGGAGAGAGAGGGGTGCAGGCGTCAGCAACCCCACCGTCCATCCTGGAGGGCCAGAGGGTACTCACCCAAACTATGACTGAACCCTAAAATTGAAAAGTGGCCTAAGTGGCTGCTCTGCAGGTTCAAGCTAGAACTGGGAGACTGTATTGAAAACCTCATCTTCTGCCAGTTTTTGTACCGTAGAACCATTTGTATTGTTATCACTGTGTGTACAGATGACTCCCATAATTCTAATCCTGACCTGGCATGGTGGCATAAGCCTTTATTCTCAGTGCTTTGGAGGCAGAGGCAGGCAGATCTAGATTAAGTTCAGAGCCAGCTTGGTATACACAGTGAGCCTGTAGTCTCAAAAAATAACTAATACAAAGAGGGCCTACTCTTCATTCAAGGCCCTGTTAAAGTTTTCTCCAAAAGCTTCTCAAAAGCTTGCTATGTCCCCTGGGCTCCCATGGGGCTCTGTCTCAGAATCTAGAACACTAGTTTTCAGCCTGTGGGTTGAGACCCATTCGGGGGTCAGACAACCCCTTTCACAGGGGCTACATATCAGATAGCCTGCATATCAGATATTTACATTACAAATCATACGAGTAGCAAAATTATAGTTATGAAGTAGTAATGACATAATTTTATGGTTGAGGGTCACCACAATATGAGGAACTGCCTTAAAGAGTCACAGCATTAGGAAGGTTGAAAAAAACCTACTATCCCTGACTTCACTGCGGCTGCCCTTGGAAAGGCTTTGAGGGCAGACTGTCCAACTGTCCTGGCTTATCTCCATGGCCTTGGCACTTTGCCCTGCCTAAGGTGGGCTTCAGTCATCTCTGAGTGAACAGGATGAGTGGCTGTTACTAACACTAGGATGTCACTCTTTCTTCCAAGCCAAAGAACTGGGGCCTATAGTTGGCCACAAGTAAGTCATTTTGTTGCCACTGTGGGAGGACATGGGCAAAGACTTCAGAGGAGGGAGGAGATAGGCAGATGCTGCAGAGCAGATGTGCTCTTCGTCGTCCCTCAAGTGAGACTGGAGGAATAGGAATGAATCTTAGACCATTAGGGTCGACTCCATCACTTCATGATATAGAAGAGGAAACAGAGGCCAAGTGGTAGGAAGGACTCAGAAGCCCCCGACTGAGTTTAATTTCCAGTTCTAAGAGCTGTATTCATTCATGTTTTATTTTCCTTTTTCTAATGGATATACACACACATATACATACACACGCACACATACACACATACACACACATACATACACACACACACACATACATATACATACTTACCTTGGGTCCCCCCCACACACACACCCACACACATATTCTCTATTTCTCACATGGCTTTGAGCTTTTGTTTTTCTTTTAATGGTCTTATTTTGTATTGTTAGCTGGCACAAATTTCTTTTGGATGTCAGAACATAATGGATAGATGGGTGGGTGGATGAATTAAGGACTTTCCCAGGATCCTATGGTTGGTCAGCAACAGATCTGAGACCTAGCAACCATCACTGGGGAACGTCAAGCAGCTGAAGTACCTAGTACAAAAGAGCTTCAGGGTTGCCATGACAACTAAAGTAGTCCTCTAATTTCCATCCTCTGCATAAGGGTCAGAATCAGAATGTTATTTACAGGCACAGAGGTAAAGGCACACGTCGGGACTGTTTGCCACAGGCTCCCCCTGTTATGGAATAGCCTAGGTTAGGACTCAGGCATCAGCAATTTGATAACACAGAAAGATGGACCAGATCTGAGAGATGCGTTCTGGTAGGTATGTTCACAAACGGGAGTCTTATCCTGGGACCCCAGTGAAGAGCATACGATCTCTCTGTACTGGTGTTCATCTCTTCGACAACCAGCACATGTTCACACCCTGCTATGTCTGCCACCGTAAATCTGACCACACTGAACAAAGAAAGCCGTTCCACGACCTGTGCGCTGTGCTATGTGACAGAATTTAGTTCCTTCCTCTCAGAGCAGCCTTACTCACTTTCGGAACACAAGCAGAATGCAGCTAGCTCCTACACTGGAATGTAATGCAAATATCCCACAGCCCAGTGCCTGGCAGAGTCTCACCTCTTCTGATGCCCCTTGAGTTGGGTTTCCACTATCTGCATTTCTCTATGCATTTCACTTTTCTGGACTCTCACCAGGGAGGCCCATGGAGCTCTATCTAGACCAGTGTTTCTCAACCATCCTAATGCTGCGACCCTTTAATACAGTTCCTCGTGTTGTGGTGACCCTTCGCCTATAAAATTATTTTTTGTTGCTACTTCATAAATGCAACTTCGCTCCAGTTACGAATCACAATGTAAACATTTTTGGAGACAGAGACTTGTCAAGGGGGTTGGGGTCGCGACGTGTGCCTTCACCTCTGTGCCTGTAAATAACATTCTGATTCTGACCCTTATCCAGATTAAGAATCACTGCTTACAGCATTCTGGGGCATTATCTGGTCCATTGGTTCAAACTCTTCTTTCCACATTTCCCCTAAGAAAACTCAACCTGGTCAGGTTTCTCAGATCAACAACCTCACTACTCAGTACCAATGTTCTACACTAGTGACTTTCCTGATCTCTGTGATGAGACACCTTACAAAATCAACTTTAGGGAAGAAAGGTTCACTTTGGGTTCCAGTGTAAGAACTCGGTCAGGTGATCGTGGTCAGGTGATTGATCGTGGTCAGGTGATCGTGGTCAGGTGATCGTGGTGCGACTCTAGCTGTGGAGAAGAGAACAAGAAGCGGTTGGTCAGAAAGTGAACATGAAAGAGCAGTGCTGAGAGCAGTGGGGGCTGTGCAGACCCAGGCTAAAGAGGTTTCAGAGGGGCATGATGTTAGACCTCGCTCTTGTGATATTTTGGCAAACAGTGTCGCTTCTTTCTGCCCTTGTCCCAAAACTCTGCCGGAGGCTAAACTGAAGAGTTTTGGATGGATGTTGGCAGAGGAGATTTCAAAACAACCTAGTATTGATTATGTTACATGGTTGTTGGTGATCACAGTGAGAAGCAGCAAGCAGGGCAAAAGAAACACAGAATGCACAATTTGAGGAGAAAAAAAGAGGACCAGGGAATGTAATGTTGGTTTCAAGTCCTGTGCTCAAAGAAATGAGAAGTTCAAAGATCTGGTGCCAAATTAATAATGCAAGTGGTGACCCCAGGGCAGGACCCAACCAGCTAAGGTTCCAGCTGTGAAGAACAGAGCTTATCTAAGAAAGGAAAGCATCAACAGTCAAATATGTTATGTATACACACGTACATAGACTTACATATACAGTATAATTACATTATGCAAATGTAATTCAAAATGGAGGCCAGGTTCCAGCCCAAGCAGGCTGCTGAACTTGGCAGCTTCAGCCTTGTGGTTCTGTCTTCATCCAGAAAGATACAGGAAAGAGCTTATGGACTCTTCCCCCATAGTTGAGGAAAGCCACCAAGGCCAGGGGGTGACTGGGTAGCAGTCCCTGCATAATAAGCCCTGAGAGGCCA